>CANUEX010086110.1:0-14423 GCA_948099535.1 Jatropha multifida | reverse complement strand
CTAATAAAAAAAACACATTAAATCAACCAAAGTCTCATTCCCCAACACAATTCACACACATTCTCAAAAATTCATCAAAACCTAAAAATTGAAAACTTGAGAAATTGAAAGGGGAAATGAAGTAGTAGTGCACTAACCTTTAAATGAAGCTTAAACAAGCTTAAAAACTCTATTCTTGGGCCTTCTCCTTGCCTTTGGAGGATGGTTCTCCAACCTCTTCAAAGTAAGAGAAATTCACATTAGAAATGAAAGGGGCACGACTTAGTGCATTAGTTTCATGTCTAATCCTAGAATTCCACTCAATAAATCATAAAACCCAAAAATTTACAACTTACCTCTTCAATGGCAACTTCAATTCTCTAGCTTAAGAACTCCAAATTTTAACTCCTACTATTTAATTCTTAAGGACTAATCACAATTCTTTCATTTAATTAGGTTATTTGTTGGTGATTTGTGGTAGAAAAATGAAAGAAAAATGGAGGAGGAAGAAGAGATGGAAATGGCGTGGTGAAGAAGGAAGAGAAGAAGAAAGAGAAATTATTGCCAACTTAAGTAGCAAAGTCAAACTTTGCTTCCTCTTTTTATGCTAAATCAAGGGCTATGATCAAGTCTTAGGTAATCTCCTCCTATGGCTCTAAATATTCCTCAAATAATTCATTTCCAAATATTATTTAACTCCACAATTTAATTAATTTAACTCCTAAAAAATAATTCCTTTTTATTCCTCAATATACTTACACTAAAAATAATATTCATTAGTTGCCGCAAATCTCCAAAAATATTCATGAAATATTCTCTACCCACCTAAATCATACAAACATGCTCCAAAAATATTAAATAACATATTAGACAGACATAGTAATTTTTTCGGACCGAAATAATACCAAGTCCCGGACCGGTAAATCACTATTTTCGACATTAAAATACAAACTGTTACACCTGATGACTGTGAGCTTTTGCCCACAAATCCGCACCATTGATACATGTTACCAATAAATGAAGGGGACTAATGCCGAAATACCTAAATGATTTAAAAAAATTATCGTCCCTAACTCAGTTCCCGGCCTATGAAACGGCCATCCGGCTTTACTATCTCCCCACCGGGGGCTTTTCAAGCTCGGCCGACACTCTGGCCCTAATTCCCCAAACTTATAGAAGGCACCCATATCAATCCTGGGCCCCGATTCACTGGATCCTCTAGGGCCATTCGCTTCACCAAGGCCATCCAAGCTAACTTGAGCTGACTCCCTAACACGTCGGGCTCCAGGTAAATGTGAGCTTTTGCCCTCAAATTTGCACCATTAATATATGTTACCCATACATGAAGGGTAGTAATGCTGAAAAACCAAACATTCGAAAAAATTGTAGTTCGTGGCTCAATTTTCGGCCAATGAAACAGCCCTCAAACTTCAATATCTCCGCACCGGGGGCTTTTCAAGCCCAGCTGGCACTCTGGGCTAGGTTCCCTAGACCTAAGTATATTAGGAAGGGATTTATTTCTTTTTCAACTAAGGATTCTACCACGCTAATTAACCTTCCAAAACCTCATTTAAACAAACAAATATCAAAATCCCAACGTAAAATACTAAATCCCCAAAATTCATCAAAAACCTAAAAATGTCAAACTTTGTAAATTGAAAGGAAATGAAAAGTAATAGTGCACTAACCTTAAAATTAATCTTGAATAAGCTTAGAAAGCCTTATTCCTTAGTTTTTTCCTTCCCTTTAGAGGATGGTTCTCCAACCTCTTCAAAGTAGGAAAATCAACCATTAAAATCAAGCAATAACAAAAGAAGAAGATGGAGTATGGTTTAAAGTATCAACTACATGTCTAACCTATGAATTTCACTTACTAATTCACAAAATTCAAATTTCACAACTTACTTACTTAGGTAGTAAACTCCAATTCCATTGCTTAGGGGATTATCACTTCTTTTACTTAATTCTTAAGGTTTAAACACTAAACTTTGGTTTAATTCATCAATTTTAAGGTAGTTTAGAAGTAGAGAAATTGAAGAAAATGGTTGAGAAGAAGAAGAAGAAGATGGCATTGGAAAAGAAGAGGAAGAAGAGAAAATAGTGTTTTGGATAAGTTGTAGATTTTAAGTAGCAAAGTCAAACTTGGCTACTTCATTTTATGTCAAATGGATGGCTAGGATTTAGTTTCTATTATTCTCATCCAAGGGGTCCAAAATATTCACCAAATAATTCTCCTCTAATTATTATTTAACTCCACCAATTAATTAAATTAATTCCACAAAAATAATTCCTCAATTATTCCTTAACATACTACACTAGAAAATACTATTCATTAAATATTTAAATTCTCCAAAAATATTCATGAAATATTTTCCACCCACTTAAATCATATAAACATACTTCAAAAATATTAAATAACATAATGGACATCAATAGTAATTTTTCTGGACCAAAATAATACAAAGTTCCGGAACGATGTTACTATTCACAGACCGGTATTCTACTATTCACCAATAATTTATTACTTACTTTGCCATGAAAAATTTATATCTTAACTTTAATTAATTAAGACTAATCACATAAAATCTAATTAACTCCACAAACGTTAATTATGCTTAATATCATCATTGGGTCCAAATAAAATATTATTTCTCTCTCTGGTGATACAATTCATGACCCGTTCAAATAATACCATTTTAAAATCCAAAATTTTGGGGCATTACAAGAATCGTCGATTAATGAAGCCTTTTTCGAATCAGGTATAAGGCGGAACAGCTTGACGATGACCATATTACTGCGTGACAAGGCTAGGATAACAAGCTACTACCATGGTCAGTCCACACAGGGGCAAACAAGGGAGGTAAGAAGAGACACTGATTCGCCCAATGTTCCACCAAGGGCACGTCCACCTAATTCCTTCAGCGATGAGGTCTTGGAAAATGATAGTCCAATCTTCTAGGGTCACTCCATTCAAGCGGCATTGGTGACGGACATGGACCCGTGGTCTGTAATTATGTATTAAATGATCCAATGGCATGCTCATCACTTGCAACTTTTCAAAAGCCCAAAACTGTAGAAACATACAAAAAACAAGAAGAAAAATAAAAAGAAAAGAAAAGTTCGTTAAGTCGAAAACCCACACGGGCGGGTTAAGCCAAAATTAAAGCAGAAAAACCTGCTAAGTTGAAAACCTGTAAGGGCGGCTTAAGCAAAAAATTAGGGCATGAAAATAAAAAATAAATACAAATGTATATACCTATAGTAAAAGTGGTCTCCCCATTGGACCAAGCATTGATGTCAGATCACTGGTTGTCTACCTAGCCATAAAAGTGTTTCTGCCAGCACTAGCGAAAATGGCGTACAGCACCTCGATATCTATTCAACAATAGGCAATATTTTGAGGCTCCCATAACCATCAACACTGCTAAGAAGTAAATATTTGCTGAAAATGCAGAAACAGGCAATTGAAGCCCAAAAAGGACTAGCACGGTTCATGTTCATAGCGCGGTCAACAAAAGGTCGCGGGGGCAAGACATTAGATTCAGGTTTGCAATTTGGTATTTCATGGACAGGAAACCCAAAAATCAACAGAAAATGAGAGATGAGGTTCTCATGGATTGGGGCAAAGCCGAGAATTCTCTAACCATTGGACGTCTACCTGAAATAACACTGAATTTCTTGTACAGCGGATAGATCTCAAGTCATTGTGGCGGAATAAATTATTGGTAGGGTCAAAGTGATCAATTAGCCTTTACATCAATCAGGGCTGAATCTGATGTTTCGATAATAGCTCAATCCTTTAAGTTCAAAAGGAGAGAGCGATTCCCAATTAGCAAGACTGAGACTCTTAAAAATTATGTCGAATATAGGGGCTAAAGACTGATCCATGGCATGGTAAAAAAATAGAAGAGAAGAAGTGGTGAGAAGTGAAACATGATACGGTGATCTTATAGCAAAGAGGAGAGGTATTGACAATTGGATACAGTGTAATATGAGCTAGATGCTATTTAAGAATCAATATGATGTCTAGCTATAATGCACCAATATAATAAACCTAGCTTCTAATAAAAGTTATCATTTGATATCCATAAAGTAAAATGTTTACAACTGTTTCAAATCGGATCCAAGATGGATAAAGTAAAAAAGAGAGAGAGAAATCTATTGTCAAGGAGGGCTTACTTAGTGGCCTCATCATCAGATACTTCTTCCTCCTCTTCCTCATCCTCACTAGACTCTTCAACATCAGCCACCACATGCTATCTCCTACCAACCCCACGACCGGCATGCCCACCAGATGATGACCCATGGGCACGACCAACAGTAGGACCAACACCTAGCCTTTGCAAGATACATCATAGGAAAAATTAGATACACTTCATGCATACATGATACATAGATTGCATTTGGTTTTTCTTTTTTACTTACAGGTGCCTACTCATCAGTAAGTCTCAGTGCCACGAGACTAAGACATGCCGCCTCATAAAGCTAGCTTAACTCGTTGTAATTAGCTACTGGCATCTACAAAGGAGAACAGGAGCAAAGGCAAAAATAATGGGTTAGTGGACAAAATAATGTGAGGCAATACTCAAGACAAAATGGATGAAAAAAGCTACTCACATGATTACAGTCTGGTGGTGTCAATTGATATGGGCTTACACAGGTAGTATCCAGTATACCCTGAACGATCTCACCTGCGCGGTCCAAAGTGAGGAAAAAGGAAGTGCGCGGTCCAAAGTGAGGGAAAAGGAAGCATCCGGTCCATGCTCTAGCACGCCAATGATAACAGCCGTATTGGGAGCTCGGGGCTCAGAACTCCTCACTCGCTTGCCACATTGTCGTGGCTGCTATTGCAAAAAAAAAAAAAATTCAAGGTGTACATTTTAATTAAAGTGCAAAGATACTAGGGTAAAGCCAGAAAGAAAATGTTGGAAGCTAAAGCTTACCAGGTCGGGAGGCACACCCTGTCCCAGGTCCTCTACATCAGCTAATGGATCAATATGTCTTGGAGGCGGAACATGTACCAAAAGCTGTGTCCAGACAATAGTGGGATAAGCACCAGGCTCAAAGTCAGCAAAGAGGTTGGTGGCAGCAGTCCCTGTCCTGGCTGTAGTAGCTGCTTGTTCCACTCGGATGGACTAGTTGAAAGCATATGGTAAGGGACTGCATGTGGAACTCTCCTATGCTCAGGGCCTAGCTGCCACTCGTATACCTGCTCTCCCAGATAATACATGTCATAGAACATACCAGCCAGAAGGAGATGCCTGTGCTAAAAAATAATGGCAGCTTGAACGAAGTTAGGGAAATCAGCAGCATCTTCCCAAGGGTATCAGACTACCTACGTAAAAAGAGAAAAACGAAATCAGAATCTTTATTTGAATAAAGAATACAAAAAGGAGAAGAAGAGAGAAAAAAGAAATAAACAATAATAATAAAAAAAAAAAGGGAGGAGAAAGCAGACATAATTTGATACCTATTCCCATTTTAAGCCATTCAGTAACTGCCTAAAAATTGTGAGTTCTAGAGAGGTGTGGGGATACTTCTTCATAAAGCACCAAGGATAGCCCCCAAGTAGTGTAGTCGCGGTGATCCCGCCTAAAAAGCCTGATAGGGAAGGCGTAGGAAGGACATGATAGTCAGTCATTCAAATGAGCATGTAATAAGCATGTAAATAAGAAGGAGAATAGGTCTTTCATACCTCAATGGCTCTCCTATAACCCACCTTCAGCTACGCTCCTTAGACACAGAGATCCATGTCGTAGTAGAGATAAGCAAGCGCAGCACAACCCTAGTTAAACTGTCGCCAAATTAACATCATTGCAGTAGTTGGTGAAAAGAGTAGTCGCTAATAGATAAAACAAATAAACCATGGCAACAACATCCACATCCATCCCCTCAACTTGCTCTCGAGACATCTCCCTGTAGTGAGAGTAGATGCTCTAATAACGAACTCTCTAATCCGATATAATAGGCTCCAGGCCAATGATAGCTCAAAGACTTAACCGCAGACATCGGTGATCCAGAGTCCATAATCTATCATAAAAAAATAATGGATCTCCCACCAAATGACAATCCAGTAATGGCAGCAATGTCTACCGAAGTGATAGTCATTTCACCGAAAAGGAGATGAAATGTATGCGTAGAATCCATCCATCTCTCCATTAATACTAAAAGGTTGGCTGGTAGAGTCTTTCTAGGCCCCATAGGTAATGCGTCTACAAAGTGACTGAAGCCAGCCTCGCGTATGCGAACTTGTACTTACTCCGGTGGCCGATCAAACCATTCGCCTGCAGCATATGTGTTGTCACTGAACATCCCACGGCTTATGCCCATCTACAAATGAAAGCACAAGTATGTTAGCATTTCGATTGAAATACTAAAGCTTCACAGTTGATGCAAGATAAAACAAATAAAGGAAGAAATGATGCAAAAAGGGGTGAAATCAATGCAAAATGCAACAAGATAGACACGACTAGCGTAGGGAAGGCATAACAAGCGCAAGGCTGAATTGCAATTGGAGCATGCCTGTTGGAACTGGCGCCACTCACTCATCAACTGGTGGATGCTAGTTCATACTGGCTTGTGCCAGTTCGGGCCGACAAACCCAAAATGCCCAAAATTCAATTTCAGTGAAATTTATCCCAATTTCTCTAGTTATAACCTATTAATCATGCTTTTCTAGTGAAAATAATGTAGGGAATGAAAAGGGAAGCATCGGGTTACCTTAATTTCACCCCAAGATAGGTGCTGAGGGAGATCTTATTGTAGATGAATGTTGGTACCCACATCTAGATAAACTCTCATAACTGCATGCTGTGACTGAGATCTCTAATCATCGGATCGATAACTATGTTGCCAAGAAGCCAATCTGTAACACCTTCAGTAGCCATTTGATGAAAGAGAGAGAAGGGAGTTGAGAGGATTTGAAGGAATTGAAAATAAGGAAAAGTAACCTTATGATAACCTTTATAGTTTTTATAGGAGTTAATGGGAGAAAACCCAAATGTCAAACCCACAAACTTGGCCCGGTCATGCGACTCACCTACTTTGTTTGACTCACCAATAGATCACTAATATTTAATTTTAGGTCATATCATCGGTAATGATAGGTAAGTATGTCCTACCTCGTTAAGCATGAAATAAAATATTTTTCAATAAAAAAATAATAAAAAATAAAAATGGAAATTCCAATGATAATAAATAAAAAATATAGATTTTCCTTTTCACATATGTGTATGAGCATATCAGTTTTGCCAAGATGAAACAACTTTAAAATATCTCGATTTAAGCGTCATACCAGTTGTGGTAAACTGTTGGCAAAATTTAATTGTTGCACATGTGCACACATACTTAGAATCTTAATGGAATTACAATTGTCATCACTCCACAAACATGGGCATGCTTCTCGAAGCCTAATTGTATGTGGCCAGAAAATTTTCTTTTTTTGTATGACAAAATTTAGTTCTTACAAAAATACCTTAGCAAAGTCAACTCGATACTTGATCGCCCCCAAGCAAGAAGATTTCGATCAAGATTGAATGCACCAAAGTCATCTAGTTGACAGGCCTCACGCATAGAGGATTTTTCAATCAAGTCGACTAGCTGTCGCGGCTCGCGCACAGAGGATTTTTCAATGAAGTCGTCCAGCTGACGCACCTCGCGCAACAAGGGGTTTTTAATCAAGTCATCTGGTTGACACGCCTCGCGCATAGAGGATTTTTCAATCAAGTCGTCTAACTAACACACCTCACACATAGAGGATTTTTCAATCAAGTTATCTCGCCAGCGGGCCTCGTGCTTCGAGGAATTTTCAAGGAATTTTCAATCAAGTCATCTAGCTGACACGCCTCGCGAAGAGAGGATTTTCAATCAAGTCGTCCAACGTGACACACCTCCCTGAGGGGAGCATTTCAAAATGGGTTGATCGCAGTATCACACCCATTCATCCATTGAAGTCATCCAGCATGACGCACCCTTGTAGCCGCCTCTGTGGCATAATTCATTCCGCTTTCCATCATCCGAAAGGACAACTTCTAGAAGAGGAGCATCATCATCAAATCAACAACGAAGTTAGCACACCACAGTCATGCAAGTCGTTTGAAGAATGTAAACCAGGTAATTATGATTATTACCTATGCGTCTAATTTACATTTTGATAAAATTTTGCTTGAAAAGCAAAATATTATTAAAGTGGGAGCAAACTATAGACCCTTAACTTTTGCCCAAAAATGGATTCAATGATCATAACCTGTACTGCTAAGAAATGGTTAAAGCATCCATGGAACTTGATCCCAAAGTAATGATCAGAGTTTAGGAAGTGCAACCCTTAGCACCTTTTTCATATTTTTGGCAAAACAAAACTGATAAGCGCATCTTGGGTTCACCCAGGATGTGCCTCGATGTCCTACGGCACTCCGCGCATCACCCGGACCAATTTCCTGAAAATCAGGCTAATTTACTGGTGGGGCCTATAGTAGCCCTAAAGGGGCCCACTTATGGGGCCCATCAATGATCCTTAAGTGGCCCATCAGTGGTGATGACATTTCTTGTGGTAGAATTAGTTCAAAATGTCTGATTAATTTAATTCTTGAACTAGTCATCCTAGGGTGAGAAATCAAATCCTTTGGGTCATTTTCACATTTTTGAGGTTCATGCTGAAATACGGTCCGAAAACGAGTCTCGAGTGTACACGGGATGAATTTTCATGACTTACATCATTGCACGTATCATTTAAAACGATTTCGTGAAAAATAAAAAATTGAGCCATTTGCGGGCCCACTAGTGGGGCCCAAATGTGGGATCCACCTGCCACATAAGCAGTGAATAGTGCCATTTTTGCCCATTTGTTTATAAATACCCACTTAAGAATAGGGTTTGGTGGGGGGGAGCATTTTTTGGGAGTAGTGTAAGCAAAAATTATTTGAGAGAAAACAAACATAAAAAACACAAAGAAATAAAACCAAATCTAGAAAATCAAATCAAAAACATAAACTAAATCAATTCTCAACCTAAATCTTAGGAGTTAGTCTTAGATTGATCATGTGAGAGAGTGTTTCTAGGATAGTCAGTGAGTTTTACACATAGACAAATACTTCCAGAAATGAAATCACACACGAACTTCGATCATCTTCAAAGATCAAGGGTTCTTGAAGTGTTCTTCATCAAATCTTAAGCAAATCAATGGTTTTTATTCAAAACAAGATAACTAAGAGTCTAAACTTCATCTCTTTAATATTTCTGGTTCATTTTAGTGCTAAAACATCCAAAAATTGAGTTATTTATGAGAGGAACACACCAAAACTCAATTTTGTTGAAATTTGCAGCTTTCTGAGCTGATCTGGCGCAAGGCAGATGCATCAGGCTCGCATTAGTTTAGCCCAAAAATCCCTAGATTTCAGATTTTTAGTCATTATTGATCCTCTGATGCTTATGGACACTTGTTACCTTGGTTTGGGATGAAAATCACTTCCAATGGTATGAGATCATGAACTCAGAAGCTAAAATTAACTATAATTGGATCATTCGCAAGAGGAACTTGAACAAATCCAAATTTATGAAAATATATAGATTTATGGCTTGAACTAGCACCAGTTAGAAGAAATTACGTAGATAAGTGAAATCTGGTGCAAGCTGGATCCAACTGCCTTGCGCCAGTTCCAACTGACTCGCATCAGTTGAACCAAGAAATCTTTAGGCTTATGTCCCACGTTCATTATCGATTTTGTGGTGATTTTCATTTACCTTGGAAGGAGACTTGATTAACTTCCAATAGTGTTAGTCTATAAGATCCAGAAGGAAAATAACCTAAAAAAAAAATCAAATTGTGCATAGATTCTGAGATCGAAATGCGTTAAGGCCTAAGGGTTGAAAACCCATGTTTGATCCGGATGAGTAGGTTAACAATTTTAATCTTGTTTCTTGTAAGAATTTGTGAATTTTGTTCATCTAACAAGATGTACAATGTGATCATGAGCTTGAAACAATATTAAAACTGTTATATTTTTATTTTTGCAATCATTTATCTATGCACATTTAATTATTATTCTTCAATATTTATGTTGTTTATCTAATCTCCTAACATCATTAACATTTCTGACATTAGTTTATATTCTGTCATTTTATTTTTTGTTTGTTCATTTTGATTGATTTATTTTATTGTTGAACTAATATTTGTGTTTTGATGATTTTTTATTAATTCTTGCATTGATCATATTGTATGAATGTTTGAATATGAGATAATTATTATTGTTGCTTGTTTAATATTCTGAGTTTAATGTTATTCTTTTTCATATGGATTATAATAATTTTATCACTATTGATTTGTATTTATTAAATGGGAAATGTGAATATGTAATGGCAATTAATAGATAGATCGTATTTTAGGAGATGGTTTGTAATCTTTTCTCCTCCCTCCTTCTTCATGGATGTTTAATTTTCATGTTTGATGTATGGTTTAGAATGTGATAATTTGTATGATTGGCATTGTTTTCAAAAATTGCATAAAATGATTTTACATCTTAATTTAATTTAATTTAATATAGCAATTAATAAACAATGAATATTCGTACAACTAGAAGGCCGATTTATACTGGGCGAAATGGGTGCCTAACACCTTCCCACTCCATACTCAACTCCCAAATCCACTCTAGTTAAAATCGGATTAATTAATTCAAAAAAATTAATTAATTTGAGAAACTTTTTCCTAATTTAGTAAAATAGGGTGGCGACTCCAAACATTTTCAAAATGTTACCAAAGTAAGGAAACATTTTCCTGAGGATTAAAATGGGATTGGATAAAATAATTTTTGTAAATTAAAATGAACCAAACCCATTTAATTCGGTTTACTTGAGAAAACCATGAGACGCTGCGCCAAAGCCACGTCGTCCTTAGGTTCTATCAGTGATCCTATAAAGTTTGACTTTGGTCATCTTCCATAGTTGAGTTTAAAGTTCGACTTGGCTCTCAAAAGTTGATCCTTTCGACTTTCACTCACACTTTGACCTTCCTTAGGTCCAAACTACTAGTTAGGTGATGAATTATGAATCAAATTTGGTGATTGATTAATAATTTGTCGTTTAACAATATTATAAGACTAATATATGGGTCCTCATACCCCACCTTAGCTTATATTGGAGGAAGACTCAACCTCTTTAGTCGACAGCACACCGTGGAGCTCCGATCAGGCCGCGTCATGAGGTTATAATTACTCAACTCAGACTTTGTCAATTAAAGGCCAGTCCATTCAGCACCTTATCAACTATCAAGCTTGGTCCGTCCAGCACTATGCATGCTTTAAGCCCGGTCCATCCACCAAACTAAGCTCGGTCTGTTCAGCAAAACCACTAAATCAATTTTCAAAACTAACCCCGAAATCAGCCGGCAAACTAGTAAGCCCACTCTAAGAGTGGCACCTTCAATACCCTACCATCTTGATTGATGGTAGAACTTCGTGCGCCTTGATCCTCATACAAATGAGGTACGAAGGCATACCTACAGATTCAGCTTAGGTAGCAAGCCCCTGGCTGAACTGACCATTCGAGACTTAAGGAAATGTGTTGCATGAGCTAGAACACCTCAATAATGAGGCTAAAGTCGGGCTCTCCTTGAAATACACACCTTTTCATTTTCTTACTTTCAACGCACTATATTCTAGAAATTGACATGCATCATGAGTATGCCCATGCATCGATAAACTGACATTCATGCAAAAGAATAATTTTAATTTTTAATTTGAACCCAAACTATTGATTCACGCAATGGAACCGAAAACCTAGTCCCTGAACCCAATGATTCAAGGATACTACATTTTATCCATTATGGCAAACAACAAAGGAGTCAATCATGGGTTTTTACCTTATATTTTCCCCTAAAACAAAAACAAAGTAAGGTGGCTCTTCTCACACACCACACATAGTCAAAGCACTCCAAAGAGCCAAACAGACATCACTTAAGTGCGAATAAAGCCATAAAATTGATAAAATTGGTAATCAGATCAATTAATCAGACAACCTAGCCGCATACAGGGCTAACCTTAAAAACAAAGCGAGAAAGGACCACAACAAGGTTCTGACTGGTCTCAGCATTTTCCAGTTTCTTCTGTGATGAACCGACCAATGGAACCGTTCGGACAGATCGCCGCCACAGTGGGTTTGTCCCACAGTGCCTGGGAGGGGGCTCACAGGCTGGCAACTTTGCTAGGGACCTTAAACATTTTTCAAACTAAAAAATGTAGTAGGATGACAACTGTAATGCCCTAACTTCAACCACTAGAGGAATTATCTGCTTTGAATCAAGTCAGCTCTATCCCATACTAGATCAATAAGACCCGTACGGTTTTGTCCCGTAGGTGAAATGGAAAACTTTCCAGGAGGTTACTCATCCTAGGATTTCTATCAAGTTAGCACGCTTAACCTAGAGTTCTTCTAACTCTCTAGCCATTCCACCAAAAGGTGTCTTTGTTGATTAGTTTCCCCCCTTTCGATATATGATCATTCCTGTGTCCCACATTCCATTACCGTGACATCCCAACCCGGCAAAGCGATCCTAAGAGGGCGGGTATAGCAGGGCTCCTGCAAGCTTCTAGGATGGCAGGCTAACTAGGGTAGTGGAATGCGGGACACAAGAATGAATCGGATTATATAACGAAAAGGGGGTAACTAATCATCAGAGGTGCTTTTTGGTGGAATGGATGGAGAGTTGGAACAACTCCAATGTGAAGCTTGCTCGCTTGATAGAAATCTTAGGATGGGTGACCTCCTAGAAGTTTCCCATTTCACCTACGGGACAAAACTGTGCGGGTCTTGCCGATCTAGTATGGAGCTGGCTTGATCCAAAGCGGACAATTCCACGCTTGATAGAAATCCTAAGATGGGTGACCTCCTGGGAAGTTTCCCATTTCACCTACGAGACAAAACCTGTGCAGGTCTTGCCGATCTAGTATGGGATGGAGCTGGCTTGATCCAAAGCGGACAATTCCACTGGTGGTTGGAGTCAGGGCGTTACAATTTGGTATTAGAGCTTGACCCCCTCCAATGGATATATGGTTCGAGGACGAACCATGTGGAAGCTGGTGGGCCTATGACATCCGGACCTGGCAAAGCGATCCTAAGAGGGTGGGTAGAGCAAGGCTCCTGGCAAGCTTTTAGGATGGCAAGCTAGCTAAGGTAGTGGAATGCAGGACACAGGAATGAATCGGATCATATATCGAAAAGGGGGTAAGTAATCATCAGAGGCGCCTTTTGGTGGAATGGCTGGAGAGTTGGAAGAACTCCAGTGTTAAGCGTGCTCGCTTGCCGATATAGTATGGGATGGAGCTGGCTTGATCCAAAGCGAATAATTCCTCTGGTGGTTGGAGTTAGGGCGTCACAATTACCCTAGCTAGCCTGCCATCATAGAAGCTCGCCAGGAGCTCTACTCTACCTACCTTCTTAGGATCGCTCTGCCGGGTCGAGATGTCATAAAAATAGTGCATATGGTTCTGGTGGATAACTATAATACCCCAAAATTTTTATTTCAAATCGGACCAATTATTTTTTTATTGGACCAAATTAATTAAAATTAAACCCGAATCGGATATTTTTGAAAAATACTGTGCGTTACTATTTTTTTCTCCCCGACAATCTACTTGGACGGTTTATTTTTATTCAATAATTTAAACTTTATTATTTTGTTTTTTTTTTCTTTTTCTTTTTCTTTTTCTTTCTTTCTTTTCTTTCTTTTTCTTCTCTTCTTCTTCCTTGCCTGCACAACATCTCCTTCTTCAGCAGCCCCTCTCCCTCTCTTTCTCTCTCACTCCAGCAGCCACCTCCAGCGCCTCCACCGGCCACAGCAGCCCTCCTCTTCTTCTTTCTTTCTTCCTCTTCCTCTCTCCTTGTTGTTCTGCTTCTTTCTCTCTCTACAGCGCCACCATCACAGCTCCTCCGCCTCCTTTCCAGCACCTACAGCGTCGCCGGATAGCCACAGCAGCAACAGCTCTGCTCTGCCTCCCTCCCTGCGCGACCCAGCTCCTCCTCGCGCGATCAGCTCCTCTCTGCCTCCCTCTGACATGTGACCCAGCCCTATTCTGCTCCTCTTCTCATCGCGCCACCACTTCCAGCAAGCTCCAGCAGCCTCACTTGGTCGCGCTACAGCTTCAGCAGCTTCTCCTTCTCTGTCGCGCGATCTGTGATTTTTTTTGGACTGAATAATTGGGTACTAATTTTATTTTTAGAATTTATTTAGTTAAATTTTTTATTAATTAGTTTGTTAATTTTAGAATATTTGGTTGAATGATTTTATTATTTGATGAGTCAATTATTTTGGTTGTTAGATTAATTGTGGATTATATTGTTTGGGTGAAATTTTAATATTTATGGTTAATTGTTAGAATTTTGATTATTTGATATTGTTAGGTAATTGATTAGTTAATTTTTAGTATTTTTGTTTGAATTTTAGTATTTTGAATGGG
>CANUEX010086095.1:0-18051 GCA_948099535.1 Jatropha multifida | reverse complement strand
GAAATATTTTCATCTGTGATACCCAACCAACGTGAATCTGCCATTATTAATTGTCGTTGCTTGCCTCCACTTTCGAAACTGCAAAATGCTTCTTCTCCTGCAATTTTAATGGTTAAATCACGCACAAGATCATGCATTTTACAACTGTGGACTTTTCCATCATAACCACGCCTCCGTACTACTTCAACCAAGCATCTCCCCGCTAAGTCTGCTAAATATTCATACCCCAAGTCCATTGCAGTTTTTGAATCCTGGCTCTTGATAAGGCCTTCGCCAACCCACCAGTGGACCAATTGTTCAGCTCGAATCTCAAAATCTTCAGGATAAATAGAAAAACTCAAGAGAAATTGCTTCAGGTGTCGCGGGAGTGCATCATAACTTAGTTGCAAAGACGCCATTACTGGGACCTTCTCTTGAGTTAATTTCTGGAACTCTTTATAAACGTTTTCCCACTCATTAAGCCGGCTTTTTGATTTCAATAAGGCTGCTATGGTTTTGATTGCTAGAGGAAGTCCTCCGCATTTTTCCACTATCTTTTTTCCTACTTCGATGATATTCTTATCTTTACGGATATCGTCATTGGGAGAAAATGCAACCTTTTCAAACAATAACCAGCTTTTTTCTTCTTCTAAAGCTTTTGGATAATGGATTCGAGAACTGTTTACTCGCATACCGATTGCAACTTCTTCTATTCTAGTTGTGATAATGATGCAGGTATTTTGACCTTGTTTTTTCTCGAGACTAAAACATAAGTCCTGCCAACGAGATAGATTGAAAACATTCCATATATCATCCAAAATGACAAGGCAGAAACTTTCATGATCATCACCTTCTCGTGTCTCCTCCTGCTGCCGTTTTTTCAGTTCTTCCCACAGGCCCCTTATAATGCTTTCTTCATCGCAATCTTGAGAAACAGTCACCCAGATTCTGTTTTGCTTAAACTTATCAATTACTTCCTTGTCACTGTAAATTTCCCAAGCAAGAGTAGTTTTGCCTGAACCTCCCATCCCGACAATGCCAACAAATTGTAGTGTTGACCTATTGTCCCAGAGAATCCATTTCTTGAGCTTTCTTATGTCGTCTTCCAATCCAACTAATGAGTCAGATGAGGTTATGTGCTGCGAAATAAATAATCCCTTATCCGTTCTTCCTTCGTTCTGGTTCGATTGTTGCGATTGCCTATTGAGATACTTGTTCATGCTATCCTCTACCTTTTCCATACGAGAATTTAAATCTTTCAACTTCCTTCCCATTTTATACGCGAAAATTGGATCATTTAGCGAGCAGCAGTGTCCATCATTCTTATATTCCTCTCTGATCATGCAGTCTGTTAAAATGTCATCAGCATCATAAGCCAAATCTCTCAGCTGAAACAAAGCTTCCTTGAGAACTTGTTTCTTTTCCTTGAGCTTATCCGTATCAGCAAAGAAACCATTGACAATTTTAAGCTTATCCTTCAAGTTCTTGAGGTCAGATTTGAAGTCAATTGCATATTGAGCTTGATTTTTGATCGCTTCAGTAAGTTCATCTGCTAGTTTTTCAAGAATCACAGTTGCCACTGCTTCCATATTCTTTAATTGTTTGTGCAGCAACCTGTAAAGTTCACACATTTAACAAAAGGATGCAACTCAACTGCCCATAGTCTTGGACTAAAATGAATAATCTGTTAATTTCTTTACACCAACTGTAATATTACTTATACAATAATATTCTGAAAGTTATATTACTCAGTTATACATGTTTTTCCCTCTTTTTTTTTTTCTCCTTTTTCTACGATTGCACGCTGGATTCCGACTTTAGTTAATGCAGAAAGAGTCTCGACCATTCTATTGTGGGCATAAATATCCTTTTATTAACAAAAGTTTATTTCTACATAAGTTTTTTTTTAGAAGTTAATGATTATATTTTATATAAATTATTTTTTATTTAAGAGTAGAAAAACTAAGCCATACGATCTAATATAACTTAATTTAATTTAATTTTAATATTATGAATAATTAGCATTTATATTTAGCTTTAATTTTTAATATTTATTTTACTTATTATTATTTATATACGTATTTTTTTACTCTCAACCAAATTAATTTCCCAGATAGAGTAGAAATATCAAATTTAAATTATTACTGTCAACATAAACAAACACAAAGCTAATAAATCCCCATATACATCCATATAATTTTTTTATCAGCAAAAATTTCTTATTTTATTAATTAATCATACTCTGAAACTATCTCCGAGTCAATAGATCTCCAAATACATCCAAACTTACTTGAAAATACTTAGTGAAAAAACTTGGAGAACCCAACAAAATACAAGAACTTCTTGAGATAAGAAAGATGAATTTAAAACCAAAAGTACCCATAAAAGCCCTGAAAAATAAATTTACTTACCAAGTCAAAACTTATTAGGATTTCTAACCCAAATAGGAATTTGAAGCAAGAAAAAGAAATCTAATTAATTATATACATTAATCACATGACAATCCCTAATTAGAGTAAAAAAAAGGGACAGGGATTATGTCAATGAAAAAAAAAACTACATGTATAAATAAAATAATAGAGAGCTTTTACTTACCTAAATATTGTGAATTCAACTTGAAAAGTGAGAGCTTTTGTGTATATCCTGGAAAGGGAAACAAGTAGTTTGAGATGATTGAGGGATTTCTGGCTTGAAAATGGCAAGCAGAGATCACTCCAAGTCTATGCAAAGTCAATATATGGTATGCTGTCAGGAATTCACTCACTCGCTTGTCTATGCAACTGACATCTAATTTTTGTAATAATAATAATAATAATAAAAGTAATATCCTTTCCTTCAAAAAAAAAAAAAATAATGTTCTCGAAAAAAAAATAATAATATATACAAGTGACAAAAAGATAATAAGAAATTAAACATGGGACCCGCTAATTTCTATCATGGTCATGGTCATGGTCATCACCAAGAAAAATAAACAACTAATCTCATTTTTATTATTTTAAGTTAAACGGCTAATTTCTAATAACTAACATTTAACGGCTAATTGAATCATTGATAGCTATAACAAAAATATTACAGTTAGAATATTTAGGGTGCAACAATAAGCAAAACACAAAATTTGAAAATTGCGTGCAATTTAGCTGAAAACGAAGAGAGAGATAATACAACTGTGCATCGGTAATTCAATCATATATAATGTAATATATTTGAATTTTGTCGGCAACCTTTTTATATTTGTAAAAACTTGGTGCTGTTAACAATGCATTTAGGGCAATTTAGACTATGCACAAATTAAAGCAACTCAAATATATTGACTTATTTAAATTGAGAATGTGTCAATTTTTTATTCATATAGCAATGACAATAAAAAGTATTCAGAGATTAACTTTATTAATCGTCATACTTTGTAATAGCTTATTTTAGCTTCGGTATTTGAATAAACAATTATATTAAAATACAATTTTTATAATTTATTTTTTTTATATTTTGATCAAATAAATAATTAATTTTAAATTATAAAACAATTATTTTGTGAGTATTTGGCTTTATGTCTTATTTATTATAAATTTAAAAGAAATAAAAATATTAATTATGCTTTTATCAAGATTTAAGCCTTGATTATAAGGTATTGCAATTAAAAGATTTTCCACCAAGCTGCAATTACATATTGAACATTTTCGCAAACATTAATATGAGAAAAATTTTTAGAACCAAGGGCCACGGCCGCTTGTTCCGCCATTACATGTAGGCATGCCCATTTTTTGGGTTTTAGAACTAGAATCGTTGATTCCAAATGAAAATTAGAATCAGAACTGTGCAGAATCGAAATCGGTAGAGGCTTGCAGTCTGTTTTCAATTTTAAATTTTGAGAAACCGTAAACCATCGCTTCCAAGAACCGGCTGGAATTGACGGTTCCCTCAGTTCAAACTGATTGTTTCAGTAGAATTGCTTTTACTCTTTTAAAAGTTTGTGTGAAATCCTAAAATTAACTATCCTAATAGATATATAACAGATAGGTTTAAGGGTATTTGTTGAAAGTAGATTTTTTCGATTTAGTACAAATATCCATTATTTTCATTTATCCTCACACAAAATTATTTCTCTCAACCACCCTACTCTCCTATTTTTCTGAGCTTTCCTTTTTATAATTGTTCAAATTATTATTAAATAATTTCTCTAAAGTTTAATATCTAATTATTGTCCAAGCTTTTCTTTTAGAAGAAATAAAGTTCAAGCCTTTTTTTAATTTTTATTCTTAAAGTTTTTTTTTAAAATTATTTCATAAACATTTAAATTTTAAATTTTCAAAAAAAATATTCCCTAATTTTTTATTTTATAATTATGCAATTCATCGAAAAATCGATCTAAAAACAGGTTGAAATTATTAGTTTTTGAATCATAATCGTTTGGTTCCAAACTGTGACTTGAGTTAATTTCTGATTTGGTTACGGTTTCACAGTTTTAGAACCCGACAGTTTTACAATTGTGGTAACCCCAAATTACAAGTATGATCGGTAATAATAAAGTGTTGGTTAGATGAACAAGTTCCGAGCTAATTCATACAATTGTCAATTTAAAGCTAGACATTCACTTTACTATTTTCAAGCATATCTATGGAAGTGAGGGAGTTAATTCATTACCATGATGAATTCGTTTGAGCCATTATGTACTTGTCAAGTCTATGATTACAGATTATATTAAAGAAACTACTAAAAACCCTTTAGATTTTGCAGTGTCAATGCTCAATCCCTCCTTTATCAAACGGAAATAAAATGGTCTCTCCTTTTACTACATCTAGACTACTTGTCTTTCAAGGTTTCCTTACCCCTTTTTTTTTACTCCAATCAAATAGTCATTTCAGAATATCAAGGAAGTGGTGTTAACATTTTTTTGTGCAAATACATTAATTATACATTAACCGTGCAATAATGTAATTATGTTTTGCTTAGCCTAGTGGCAAGGGTGATGGGGTCCCAGATTTAATTCTTGATAATGTAAAATGTAATTTCAATTGATATTCTTTCCCTTAGTGGATTGTATTGTCTTATGGACTTGTAACTATTGCTCAATGCAAAGCATAGGAAATTATAAATTTTAAGATAAAAAAATTAAAATATCTAAGTAAAATTGTAAAAAATGGTATACTTTAATTAATGTCAATTTTATAAATTTTAGATATTTGTAGTAAAAATCTCGGTAGCTTGAGAGTTTACATCCATCCTTGGTCGGGTACAGTTTCCTTTCGATTTTTCCCTTGTAGCCGTTACCGGAATTCGTGTAAGTGTGGCCAAACCCCCAACTGACTTGACGAGGAATCCATTCTTGCCAACAAACACAACCCCTACACACAACTAGGAGCACCCCTTCTTGCGTATCTATGGAAGACCTGAGTAGGCAGGTCGAGGTCCAACGAGGTTGCTTGAGTTCGATATGCATATCGAGTATAAGCCGGTGCATTATAATTAGGATCAAATGCATCAGGTACAGTTAGACAGTGGTCTGATTGACCCTTTTATTTATGCTTCAATTTGAATTCTCCCTATTATAAATATTTTTATCAATACAAATGTCGTGAGTCCAGGGAAGGACTATCCCTATAGTGTAGCATGCAGTGTTATGTAATTAATTTATTAGGACAATCATTTCAAAAGTTAGAAATTAGTCGATCTCAAAGTCTTCTTCTTCTTGCTTTTTTTTTTAACACTTTAACGATGATAATTAGAGAATGGAATCATCATGCCCTACAACAGCTCCAATACTGTTAACTTTGGACACCTTAGCTTTTAGAGTGATCATAAAATTGACATTTGGGGTCAAGCAAACCATTTTTTCCATAGTTGATAGAAAAGAATGGAGAATCCTATAATATACAGTGGAGGATAGGGACTTGACATGATGAAATTAGGTTAGGAAAAAAAAAAGACTTGAGGCATATTTTAGAAATATTTAATCCACCCTTACAACCAAAAGTAGTATTAGTGCTGGACAAAAAAGCAAAAAGAAAAAGTTGATGGATGCTATAATATTGTGGCTTGGAAAATATTACGATTTTTTCGTTATATAATATTGTTAGGACAAGTTTACTCAAGTAATTATAATTTTTCGCAAGGATTTTTCTTTTTTTTAATTTCTTGTTGAGCGATCCTTCATCTAGTTTATGCCTTCTGTATATATGTACGGACATTTGTGTCTAGGGGTCTATTGGATAAAATTAGTATTTTTATAGCTACTAGCTATTTTAGTTGCGTTTAACTGTTAACTGTTTGACCAGTGTTTCGTGAAATTTTAAAGCTAAACGTTACATGAGTTAGTTTTTCACGAAACGTTACTCTAATCTCTAAAAATTAATACAACTTTTATATCACGGAACAAATAATAGCTAATAGAATAGCTAACGACTACTAAAACAGATAATATTACTGAATAAATCATAAATATGTCAGGAAAATATTTTTTTAATGATAATTGAAATAATAATTTTTTTAAGTGATGGATATGCAGGAGAAACGAAAAGAAAATAAGAAAAAATAAATTGAAATTTTGTTAATGGTGTGTGGTACTATTCCCTGGGGAAAAGAGCAAAAAAAAAAAAGTGCAAGAATCTCCATTAGTAGAAAAGGAGAAGGGTACTTCAAAAAACCAAAAAGAAGGTGGTCCTGTGTACAGTAGAGGGAGAGCAAGTGTCGGTCGAGAGAGAAGAAAAAGAAAAAGAGAAAAGGAAAATAGACGAATAAAGGGGATGTAGCTTTGGATATTGGCTTGGTTGTTTTTGTTAGGGTTTAGTGAGATTAGTGTTAGCAAATGATATTTACTTTTTACAGTATTAAGTTGATTGAAACCCAATGGACAGGTGTAAACCCTTTTGCCTTCGAGGATGACCATATCTATAAGTCCAACTTTCTTGGTTCAGTTTAAGGAAAATCGTAATCAAAGCTGTGAATTTAAGGTTCAGTTTCAATTCTTTATTTTTTGAAATCGAAATCGGAACTTTTAGTTTGAAACCGAAAAAAAATACATTCTTAAAAAAACTCTCAACTTATATTTTTTTTTGTTTTATTATAGTTTGTTGAAGTAATTTTTAAGAATTTTTATTAAATTGATTTAGTTTTTTTCAATAGTAATATTCACTGTTATTATTTATTCAAGCTATAAATCTTAAAAGAACATTTTAAAAAGTTTAAAATATACTATTTAATTTCAATTCAAAATCGGAAAAAATTGAAATCAGTGGTTCGAAAATCATCTTAGAAATTATCTAAAAACGGTTCGATTTCGATTTCACTTTTTTATAATTAGAATTAGCAGTTTTGAAACCAAAACTGACAGTTCTGAAACCATAATTATGCCTAGGTTGAATATCCATCGTGTTAGGTATTTTTACCATCCCTACTCATACCACAAATTATTTGAATATTTGAAGCCTTAAAAGGTACAAGATTAATAAAAGTATATGATTTATGTTGGAATTATATCTCAATTGTGACGAACATCTATGTATACTTAAGAGTAAGGGCTTCTTTTAGTTGATTGTAGGAAGCTTTTGTTAGATCTAATGTCAATGTTATAGCATGGATTATAGTAGAAAAACGTTGCTCAACGAGCGTAACGTTATTTCGGTGCATTGAACTTTTTATAAATTAAAAAAATTAAAAATATATATAGAATAGTAAATAGTGGCAGTATCACAAAATAGGCAATCTAATCAAACAATTACACTCTTTTACCATTTGCTCAAAAGGTTACAATACATATAAAACTCTCCAAAAAAATAAAGAAGAAAACAATGAAAAAAAAAGCACCGCCATACTAATAACTGAAAATAGAGTCCAAAATAAAATTCCAAGTGTGATATTAAACCTTAGTCATATCCTGAACTGTTTTTTCACCCTGAAGCACGCTCACAGCGTCTGACACTGTGGGTCGAAAAGAAGGCCAATCGGTGCACAGCATTGCCAACTCAATGATGGTAATGGCTGGATATTGTACTGTTGATGATACTCTCCCCGATGGACGCTCTTTCAATGTTTCATCAATTAATTGGTCGTATTTTTTTTGCTTGTCGGCCTGCATTTAAACAGTTTTGCCAATCAGTTTAAGGCCTTGCCACGTTCAGCTTATTAAACATCTAATTTTTTTTTTTTGAATTTAGGGTGCAATAATAAACAAAACACAAAATTTGAAAATTATGTGCGATTTGAAAATTTGAAAATTACCTTGCAAAAAAGCAAGGTGAGTTTTGAAACAATTTACAATGCTCCAAACAACAGATAATGTGAAATATGTTTCCAACATATCTCTTACATAATGATCGTATTTTGCGAACGTTGAAGTGTTCCATTTTCATGGTTTGGCAGATTTATGAAATCATTGTATGAAAGATCACTGCAAGACAAATAGAATTATTAGCTCACTCCACACAGAAATATATATAACCATCAAATTACAATGTTAACTTTTATTCTGATGCATTGTGCACTTCAACTTATAAAAATGCATGTATTAAACACTTCAATTTGATATATATATATATATGTGTTTTTATGTACTTACAGTTCAAGTGATTCATAAAGCTGTGGTGACGGCTTACTGATCCAAGAAGGAAATTTCCCATTAAACTTATTTCTTGATAAAAATCTAATATAAAAAAAAAAAAATTGAACCCGTTAGACATATTTCAACTTTGAATATTATTATAATGGAAACAAAAGAATAATATGACAATTACTGTATAAATTGTGCATAGTAATTTAATTATTATCTTATGGAATTTATATACACAATGTAAATTATAAATTAGCATGATTGATTGTGATTAAATAATATTAGGAGAGAAAATATCTCACATACATCGTTTCTATATCTGGACCGAATTGTTGGATTTCACCAGTTAAGTTGTTGAAGCTCAAATCACTGCAAGAAGACATTAAAGGATGAATATATTCATTGCGTCTTGCATTTGCGCAAAAAATATTTTAGCTATCTCAATTTTCAAAATGATATTTTAACCCCTTAAACTCTTTTTTTTTTTTAATTTATTCACATTTGGCTAACAGGTAATTGCTCAATCATTTTTTATTTATTTATTATGGATTCCCTTCATTTATAGATCTCCTTGATAAGCTATTTATAAACTTTTAAATTTTTAAATATTTCACAAATTGATATTCTTCATTAATTTAAAAGTAATTGTTTTCAATAGCTTTTCACAACATATTAAGAGCTAAATATTTTATGATTTAACTTTTTTACTGTATTAACTCATGTAATATTTAGTTTTTAACATTTCATAAAATGCTATTAAAACAGCTAACATGTAAATGCTATTAAAATGACTAATTTTACCGAACATGCTTTTATAAAATTTTAACTTAATCTCTAGAAGATAGTTCAAAAGCTATATTACCGATCAATCGTTGAAACGGAAAAAAAAAGAAGAAAAAAACAAATTTTGACAAATCCTTGGCGAATTTTAGACCAATTGCAACAAAATGCAAAATTTAATATATACGTATATAGAAATACTCACAAAGAAGCTGTGTTGGTCATCAAGTCCGCATGTTTAGGGAAAGTAAAACCAGGATTCCTTAGGCCACTAACCCACCTGAAATCAGTGAAACACTTGTTAAAAAGCTTCAAATGAAATTATAAAAATAATTGTCATTTAACTGTACATACAATTTCTGAAGATCCCTTCTGGTAGATTCCCTTCAAAATTGTTTCCCAGAAGATTCCTGACAAGTTTGCAATGGTACAAACATCATTCTAATTCTTTAATTTTTATTTTTATTTTTATCAAAATGAATTCTTAAGAAATATTACAGATGAGCGAGGAATTTTATCAATAAGATAGTTGGAATTCAACCAGCTGCAATCATAAAGTTTTAGTTAAGATTAGCCATAATACATTAAAAAAGTAAACTATAAATTTAGTGGAATACAATCATACTACTCAGTCACATTTAAAATTTTAAAATTTTTAAAAAAATCAGTAAATCTATCTAAATTATTTAATATATATTACCTTTAATTTAATACTAATTCTCTAAAAAAATCATTCTTGAAATAATAATTATTGATTATTATATATAAAAGGTAAGTATAAAAAAAGTATTTATTACTCCTTTAAATTAACGACTGACCTAGGGCTCTAAGGGTAGCCCCGCCCCCTAAAAATTTTTTTTTTAAAGATTTTATCTAATTTGGTAATTAAAAGGCCTGCGGCAAATCCCTATATTCAAAATTTACCTCTAACAGTTTGGCTTTCGATGACATTTAAAATTAGTTAATAAGAAAAATATATATTTTCACAATAAAAAAAATAAAATGAAACTTACAAACTTTTAAGATTGTTCGATTTTTCAAGTGTTTAAGAAAGTGGACCGGTGACTTCATTGTCATCCGAAAACCTTTTTAAAAAGAAAAAAAAATTTTAGTATACAACATATAGTCAGAATAACATATGCATAGTGATGTATAAATAAATAAATTAAATGACTTCGTACAGAAACTCAAGTTGACTAAGGTTCCCCGGTTCATCTGGAATTGGGCCTGATAACATGTTACTGTCAAGGTACCTGTAAAGCCAAAATGTTTATATAATTAAAATTGTATGCAGGTAATATTACTCTTTGATGTCAAATATAAATCGTTTTTGGATGATTATTTTATTTTAAAATATAAATTATTTTAAATATTTGTGAGTAATGAATGATGAATTTGCAATATTACCCATATTTATATTATACAATGATCACCTTTATCCAATCACTTTTGAATGGAGATATATGATAATTTGTATTTTTGATTTTTTATAGTATAGAAAAATTAATCGTTTCCTTAATTTTTATGAAAAAATCTTAAATGACTTACAGTGTCTTCAGCAACGAGAAGTTACCAAATGATTCAGGTATAGATTGATTCAGGAAGTTGAAGCTCAAATCTCTGTTGCATGGAGTTTTTCAACAGCAGTTATAAGCTCAAATTCATCTGATGTACTGAAATAATTCTATAGGCAATAAGGAAAGTACTCACATTCGAATCAAATTTTGCAGATTGCCCAATCCAGTCATTGGACCATAAAAGAAATTGCTTGAAAGATCCCTATTTTTGCACAAAACTCAACTTAATAAATATAATCACACGGTCAAAATAAAATCAGAGATGTTACGTAATTGATTAACTTACAAGTACACAAGTGAATTTAAAGCTTGAAAGCTGCTGGGAATACTACCTTCAAGCAGATTGTCCTCTAGATCGCTGATCAAATAGAATCACAAATGGCATATTTGGCTGTTTCAGTAGTAAAAGGAATACTGAACGTATATTGTTGAAGACAATTAAACTATTCATGTCAAGATTAAAGAATTTGCAAGTTGATTATACTTACAGCTCTGTCAAACTAGTTAAATTTCCCAGGCTTTGTGGTAGGGATCCAGTCAACTGATTGTCGGAAAGATCCCTGAATTTTAATCAAACAATAGATAATTAGTGTCATACTGTTTGCTATATTTATAAAAAGAAATGAGATGGGAGTTTACAGAATTTGCAAGTGTTGAAGCCCACTTATTGCATCATCCATATAACCACTTAACGACCTACTCATCATATTTCTGTCACCAAAATGATATATGAAAGTGTAAGGTCATGATTAAACTTGTGTGAAAATATTTCATTTTAGCGAGGCTATAATTATTACTAAAGCATTGAAATATAAAGTCATGATTGAACTCTCGTAAAGTTCAACAGGCACAAGGATAATCTATCAAAATTCAAGATCAAATTTATGCATTAGGCCCACATACATGCATACATTTCGGTTATATGGCAAGTGAAATTGCCATCCTTGTCCGTGAAATTGCAATGACACATTATTTCAGCACCAGTCTCCAGGTTGCTGCTATTTTGACAGTGAATAATTGAAGTATCTGCCGCCTAAACTGTTTAAGACAGTTGTAATAGCATCCACTGTCAAATGTTTCCAAAAACTTTACATCAAACCCAGAAAAAGTCAAACAGTGATTTCATAATCTTCAATTTGAACAGAAAGGAGAAAACAAAAAACGATTAGCATTGATTCTTGAAAGAAAAGAGAGTGTTAAATGAGGGTATGGAGGCTTACACTCGTCACAAGGCAGAGTTTGGTTTCTGTCACAATATTCCCTTCTAGATGTTCCACCACTATAACCTGTGGACAGAATTAATGTTAATCCAAACAAGTAACGATGAAATTAGGTAATTCTCGAAAGAAAAGAAAATAGAGTTTGTAAATTGTGTTAATAGAAGTTTACCTCTATCACAATTAGATATATAGGAAGAACCTGGTCTATGACTTTTACAGGAAGTATACCCGGTAAAAGCAACTGCTTTCTGGTTTCTAGTAATATACGGCTTATCAGCTCCATGAACAAGTTGCCATTGAAGGAGGAAAGTAAGGATGGGAATACGTAAAGCCCTCACTGAAAGTTTACTACACATTGTTTCTTATGATGGCTCTTCTGTTACACCTAAATTTATACAGCCTCAAAGTGTCGATGGCAAGTCTCCTCTTTGCTCCCCATATATACCAGTAAAGAAAAGAACTTTCATACTAACCAAACAAATAGAATCAGTTAGGAGGGAAAAAAAAAAAAAGAAAAGGAAATTCAGTGAAGGTCAAGTTTTATTATCTTTTGATTTTTTAAATCTTTAACTATAATTAAAAGCCAAAAACATAAATTCATCCTTAAAATTTATACTTTAATTTTAGAGTAGTTTTAACTTTTATTTTGATCCATAAAATATTTTAACTTATAAAATTTCATCTAGTAAATACTAATTAAATCAATTAAACATATATTACTAACTCAATAATATAAAAATTATTATTCTAAAAATTATGTTTAAATACATATAAAATCAATATTTTGCATGTAAAATGTCAAACTTCAAAAATTATTGTTATTACTGTGAAACTATATGCAAGGTGATCGAAATTTACAACATCAATACATAATAAATCATCCACAAAGTTTAGAGTGTTATAATTGCAATAATTCAGTCTAACAAATTAAAAAAAAATGTATAATGATCTATTTTAAAAACAACAAGCCTTAATATATATAAAGAAAACAGAAAAAAGAAAACGCGTTGAAACCTTCAGTTTTCTTTGTTCTTCTTTTTCTCTTTTTTTTAAAAAAACAAATTTTAAAAACACTAGTCCCCAAGGGAAAAGAACACGCCACATCCACTAGAAATCCTGCAATATAATTTGCTTCCCAATGTACATGACTAATCCGACAGTTTCAATTCAAAGCAAGCATGCATGTCCTTCGCAGCAATAGTAAGAGGCCGCAAACTGTTCACAGAGAGATCACTAATTGTGATTGAAGAGACCACAAATTGGTTATGACAATCAACTTCCAAATTCCTAATTCCTAGCGACCAAGCTAATCTCGTACCTTCGAACAGCGCAGGGGTTGTGTTTTGCAAGTTTTTTTTTTTTTCCCAGCAACTGTTACGTAGGTTCCAGCGAAAAAAAGTATGGACAAAGTGTTATTATATCAAATCTATTGTATGTAAAATCAAATCACCAAGTCTTTTCCTTTTCAGCATAGGAGATAAGAATCAGTTCTAAATAAAGGTACAAAACAAATCTATTGTATGTAAAATCAAAATTAATGCGATGCTAAAGTAATTCCATGCTTGCTCCCAACGCCATCCTCTTAATTTCATAATCAAATATTATTCCTTTTCTTGATAAATATAAGTAAAATGGAGCAGAAAAAAATGTATTAATTTTATCCATATTTATTAAATATTTTAGAGTAAAATTGAATGGAGAGCTTTTAAGTTTAAAAAAAGTAAATTAGACATTCTACTATATATATATTTTTATAAATCAATATATTTTACTTATTTATTTAATTTTATAGAAAAAATCAAAGTGGAATGGAGAAAATATCTTCCATGCATGTCTTCAATTATTCAGGTAAAGTCTCAATTATTTTCTGTCTGAAAAGCATAAATGATCGAAAAAAAGTTCCACTCTTGTAGGATATGACTCCAACAATCTCTTTACAAATTTATGGAAAGCCTGAATTGGGTAACGTGACCATTCAACCCAAACAATCATTGGTGTTGGAGGAAAAGAAAAACAAAAAGAAAAAGTTGATAAGTGAAGTAACATAGAACAAGTATCCTTTTTAGAACAGTGGTAACTTTTTTTATTAAGGTTTTAATAAGAAAAAGGCAAAAGTAATTGATTCGAATTTGTCATGTGCTTGTACTTGATATTCATTCCTAACAAATAAGTTCACATGTAATCATATGCTAACGTTGGTTATTTTAAAAGTGCTTATTATTTTTTTGCAATTAGCTAAACGTAAGTATGACGGTGGAGTGGTCGTTAAAATGGTGTGACGGTAGAATGGTGATGGCCATGGAATAATGATGAACAGTAGAGAGTTTGATTAACGTTCATTACAGATTACAGCGGAATGAAAATTACAGTATGGAATAATAACAAAATTCATCAAAACGTTAGTAATAAAATCTTTACTTCATTATATAGTTGATTACACTAAACCAAATGCAGCCTTATAGAGTATTAGAGTACTGATATGGCATAATGCTAAAATATTATTTTGCATTTTATTTCAAGAAAACTATTTCTTTAGTATAATTGATAGAGAGTTTGAATTAATATAATTAACGACACTCTTCAATTTTTCAATAATTAATAAAATTAATGATATTATTTAAATTTTTGTAAACCTTTTACTTTTTTTTCTTTTTAAATAATTTACAGTTTTTCATTAATATTTCGTATAAACTGATATTCTTTAGGTTTTTTTTTCATTAATATTTCTGTAAAACATACCTGCTCGGCTCACTGAATATCCACCAACAATATGCAGTTTATAAGCAAAAAAGCTACGGTGAGAATCGAAACAACACATAGAGAGAGGGAGAAAATGAGATATATTTGTGTTGTTACTGAATTTGCTTACATAATAATTGTATTTGGCGAATGTGAAAGTGTTCCATTTTCTTGAATTACATCTGGTACATTTTTGAAATTATTGAATGAAATATCCCTATTAAGGCAACAACGTTAAGCCTATTTCTTGTTAAAAATCTGAATTAAAAAGAAAATTCAAAAAGAGGAAAGTAATCCTAAATGAGATTAATTTCATATTCAAGAAGAGTTCAGAAGTACTCTGAATTTTTTTTTTTTTCAAAAAAGAAGAAATGGCTACAATAATAGCCATGCGACGTGCCTGTAACATACATATCTTTTAGATTCGGACCAAATTGTGGGATTCCACCAATCAAGTTGTTGAAGCTCAAATCACTGCAGGAAGAAAGACATAAAAGCAAACATCCTTTTTCTCTTTGTTTTAACTATGTGCATATAAATTTAATAATTATTTGAAAACAAAAGACAAATAGGAACTAAATAACTAAAAAATACGTAATACAACAAGCAATAAAAAATTTCTCAATAAAAAATACGTAATACAACAAATATTTTAACGAGAAAACGACAAAGCTTTAATTATTTTCTCCAAATGAAATTATAAAAAGTAGACTAAAATTCCCAAACGACAAAGCTTTGTTGTGTGACTGTACATACAGCCTCTCAAGACGCGGAAGTTTAAAAATCCCTTCCGAAAGACTCCCTTCAAAATTATTTCCCAAAAGACTCCTGACAGGTTCGCAATGGTGAAAGCCTTTCTTCCTTATAAAATTATAATTAAGTCCTTATAAGATTAAGGTCCTTCAAACTTTTTTGTAAAATTACAGTCGAGTCTTCCTATATAAAAGTCGTTTCATGGGAGTCTGTATATTTGATGCTAATGAATCACAGATAAACAGGAGAGAGAGTACTCACAGCTCAATCAAATTTTGCAGGTGATTGGACCATTCAAGCGATTGCTTGTAAGATATCTAATTTTGCATAAAACTCAACTTAATGTATATATAATCTCACAATCAAATAAAATTAGAAATTCCATAATAGACCAACTTACAAGTATTTGAGCAACTTTAAATATTGGAAGCTGCTAGGAATTGTACCATCAAGCTGCTTTCTGCTCAAATCACTATCCATGTAAAATCAGGAATTATATATATATATATTTATTTTATTTGTGTAATCCATTGGTATATAGATCTTATTACTGAAAACCATCTAATTTAGTTCAAAGCTTAATTATATTTAACTTTTGCTGGTGTATTTAATTGAGAAGAAGAGAGCTCAAATCACAAATTTGCTTTGCCTTAATACTAATGTTATGCAATTAAGTTTTCCTATGTAATACTGAGCCAATCATATATACCAAAAACGAACTAATTCAGGTCAAGATTGTAAATTAAGTATAGTCTATTCAATCTTTCCATTTTCTATTAAAGATACAAGTCAGAACTTGATCGGGTTTGAATCTCCTATTGTGTAACCACATACACAATATTATTCCACAACCTTTGGGCTTCAAGTTTTTTAAAATTCACCTCTCAAAAGCTAAAAATAGTTGTTACTTACAGCTTTTCCAGACTAGTTAAATTTCCCAGGCTTTCGGGTAGAGATCCAGTCAATTGATTGTCGTTAAGACGTCTGAATTGTAAACAAACACGATATATATATTAGTGAGTCAGTGCCATATTTTTTTGCTATCTATATAAAAATAGAATCAGATGGGAGTTTACAGAATTTGCAAGTGTTGAAGCCCACTAATTGCGTTGTCGATAGAACCACTTAGTAATCTACTCATCATATTTCTGTCGCTCAAAACTCATGGATTAAACATTAGTAAGAAACATAGTTGACACACACACACACACACACACACACACACATATATCAGAATCTGGACATACATACATTTCAGTTATATGGCAAACAATGTTGCCCTTGTTGTCCTTGAAACTACAATTACATATTATTTCAGCATTAGGCACCAGGTTGCTACTCGTTCGACAGTATGAAGCGTTGATAGGCATTGTTGGAGCAGCCTTCAAACTTTCTAAAACAGTTGTAAGAGCATGGACTGTCAAAAAGAAAAAAAAAATGAAATTTCTGGTTAAATGGAATTTTCAGGAATTGAATGGATTGGGTTTTGAGTATGAAGTGTTGGACATCGCTCCGATATAAGAAAAAGATTGAAAGAAAAGAAAAGAGTTAAATGGAATTGAAAAACATAGTTAAAGAAGATTACACTCGTCACAAGGCAGAGTTTGATTTCCGTTACAGTTTGCACTTTCAGACGGAATATTGTAATCGCCGACTGCTGGGTTCGAAGGATTAGAAGAATCTACGGCCCCATAAACAAGTTGCCAATGCAGAAACAACAAACCAAGGATGGGAATAACAGAATGTTTAATATCATTATTTCACACCACACAGCTTTTCAATTTTTAACAGAAGGTTGGGTCTTCTATTACTCCTAAATTTATACAGGTTTTGTAATGCCAATGGCAAGCATACTCTTGAGATTCATTGACTTGGCGACACAATAAAGTGAAATAAATTACCAAATCCCCCCTTTAGATTTTTTGCAATGACAAGTGGAAATAAATTATTTGGTCAATTAAATATGATTTGATTGGTTTTCTAGTTTATATTGTAAATAGAAGGTCTTTAGTTTAGATCATTTCAATCACAAATTTTTCACTAATTTGATGAGTTGTGAATGATCGCCCTTAGTTGTGAATTCACGATAATATTATTGTACCCTGTTATGCCTCTTAAAAAATGAAAAAAAAATAATATAACTTTGCACCATAACCAGAAAGACCTAAATCTAAAGTCTGTGCACACATAAATTAAAGGCATCAAAGAGAACCAATCAAGCACCAACAAGTGAAGAAGAAGAAGAAGAAGTTAGCCAAGTGGAAAAATAGAGAATAAAGGAAAAATGAGGCAGTTTGCAGGATCTTGTGCGTGATTTAACCATTAAAATGCATGATCTTGTGCGTGATTTAACCATTAAAATTGCAGGAGAAGAAGCATTTTGCAGTTTCGAAAGTGGAGGCAAGCAACGACAATTAATAATGGCAGATTCACGTTGGTTGGGTATCACAGATGAAAATATTTC
>CANUEX010086050.1:0-40377 GCA_948099535.1 Jatropha multifida | reverse complement strand
TTATTTGTGAAAGAATGGTTTTGACTTTGGGCTCTACTATACATGATTGAAATATAGTAAAATGAGATTGATATCGATATGTGAGCATGCTCGGGTTATCAGCCCATTCTATTATGTGAAAGCTATGATCATATGCTAGGGTTATCAACCCTTGTGAATAGGTGGATGCACTTATTATGTGATATGTGGTAGTGCTTGCACAGACCACGGTTATGAGATATGTGATGGCGGTTTCACAGGCCACGGTTATGAGACATGTGGTGGCGGTTTCACAGGCCACGATTATGTGAATCTGGTTATATTTCTTTCTGTATGTGTATGAGTCCTTAATTAAGAATGAAATTTTATTCTGCTCTAAGAAAACGAATATATATTTGTATTTATGAATTTTCTTAACTAAAAATGTAATTTTATTTCGTTATAAAGAAATCGGAGATATACTTATATTTATGACATTTTCTTTATTTTTATCCGATGATATATTAATCTTTAAATGTGAATTTCTTTATGGTTTTCGAAATATTTTGATTTAATTAGCACATTTTCAGTGTTTAATATATGTTTTGAATTGAGTATTTTGAAGCATATTCGAGATTTATTACTTTGGCATTTCTTGTTATTTTAATTGATAATTATTTAGCATCACTGAGTCTTCCACTCAGCGCGTTGATTTTTATCACGTGCAGGTTGTGAGCTGTGGATGCTATAAGAAGACCGAATAAGTAGCATCAGAGTCGAAGTATTTATTTTGGGTAGGATAGGTATATTAATGTGAATTATGGCATGTATAGACTTATTATAAAAAGTATTGAAGTTGTAAATACTGAGAATGTAATTAATGAGATTGATGGTTATATAAGTATTATTATTTGATTATATTCATGGTGTATGAATGGAAACATATATATTCTTTTGAATGAATGGTAAATTAGCATGATAGGACTTATGTACATGGATATATACTTTTAGAAGTGTTGTGTGATTTTGAGTTGATTGGAGTTTGGGGGATTGGAGGAGAATTCAATTTGGAAGTGTATATGTTTTCTTTGTGTGACAAGTCAATTTTTAGGGGAAGCTCTTGTAAATTTTTCATAGGAATTCGCTTAAATATTACTTTTAAATTTTAATTACTTGCCTCCTTATGGAAACCTAGACACTTTCAATATATTATCTAGAGTTAATAAGTAAGATAAGACAGTACTCCGGCATCAAATGTGGCATTCGTCGTCTGGTCCTCCGGGATTGGGCGGTGGGTGTTACACTATGTGGCAAGAGTAAGAGAAGAATATATTTATTAAGTGCCACATGTCAACTTCTTGGAAAAAACATGCTTGCTTTATATATATATATATATATATATATATTGATGTGAAAAATAATATTTTATTTTATTGTAATTAATTGATTTTTTTCAGTATTAAATTTAATAATATTTTGTTCTTTTTGTTTAAGGCTGTGCCGGGAACGTCTGTGGACTATGAAAACTTAAACGAGATAGAAAACCTGGACAACGTCTACCGTCTGTCCGAATCCAAATCCGAAGCTCCTGACTCCTCTCTTTGCCTTTAGTGGGAGCTCTTATCTAACTGACGAATTGGTTAAAAAATGATTCTTTTCTTATTAAGGTAAAGTCATTCAAGTATAATAAATAGCATAGGCCTATGTATGACTTCTATCCACTAAAGTAGCATTTTCTAAGACAGCTTCCACAGTTAAGAGCTCAAATTGATTGCAGCTAATACTTTTGATCGAAAAATCAATCTGATTTATTTCATACCATTCGCTCAATGAGAAAATGGGTCAGATTCTACAGGATCAAACCTATGGGACATAAGGAATGATAGAAGGGAATAAAAAAATAAATAAAAAAGAAAAGAGAGGGAAAAAGAAATAAAAAAAAGAAATAAAAATGAAGTAAGGGAACGGGTTACCTACTCTTAATGGTCAAAGCGAACCCTTTCATTCCGAATTCTTTAATTCAGAATGAATCAAATCTCCCCAAGTAGGATTCGAACCTACGACCAGTCACTTAACAGCCGACCGCTCTACCACGGAGCTGTCTATTTCACTGGGCCTCTCTCTGAGACATACTACAAATAGTACTACACCCTTGATCATGAAATATCGATTGCTTGTTGAACCCTGTGAATTGCATGAAAGTAAGATACTCCAAATTCGGGAGTCCAAGAGTTTTATAAAACATTCTTGATGGAAAGAGCCAAGCTTACTGCTAGCCTATCGGCTAGAACCAAGCTTCGACCGTGACTGCTCGTCGCTTTTGATCGACTTATTCCGTCACCTGAGATCCAAGTCAGCTATTATATACTTATTTTTCTATTTTTTTTCTTATAAAAGCCAATTTTGAAAATATTTTTTTATTTGATATCAAAATTTTTTTATCTTATACTTTCAATTTTATTTAATAAATAAATTTAAAAATATTATATATAAAAATCTGATTGAATTGTATTGAATGTGGTTGGACCCTCCGATTCAGTGAACCTTTATCTTCACCGGTTCACTAACCGGTCCTATTTTCAGAACACTGATATAGATAGATATAAATGAGATTAAATTCAAAAATTTTAAAGTCCTATGTATTTATTTAAAAAATATTTAAAAAAACTTAAAAAATTTCAAAGGTTCATTCATCAATATTTTGATAACTGGATCGATCATCGAATCGGTGAAAGCAACGAGTTATTAAACAGGAGGGTTCAGCCAAATTCAACACGGTTCCACTGAATTATTATATGTAATATTTTTAAATATAATATTTAAATACTATTGAAAATATAGGATTCTAATAAATTTTTCTAAATTGAAAAAATCAATTAATTACTATAAAATATAGTATTACTTTTTACTGTTATTCAAAAATTATAAGATTATTTAATTCATTTTTCAAAAGGAACTGATGAATTTTATTGATAATTTTTTTCCATGGAAATTTGATTGATAAATTGTTTTTCCAAGGAAATTTTATTGATAAATTAAATTTTTATGAATTAAATCTTAAATAAATTAGATTAATTTATGCTATTTAAAAGAAAAAGAAAAATAAAAAAGAAAAACTACATTGTTTAAATCTAACAAAAATCTCCTCGTTGCGGCAGTTCTCTTGCTTTTTAATAGAATAATCCTAGCCACAAAACAAAATGAAAGAACCTCTATTGTTCTTCTCTCGACTAATCACAACACTTAGAATTCCTCTTCCATTGCCTCTATATCTTTTCAGAAGACCAATAATAAAAAAAGCAATACTCGTTGCATTTCGACAATAAAGAGTTAAAATAAGACATGTCTATTTATTCTTAAGTGGTAGACATGTGTTCGAGTTCATTCTCTAAACCACTCCAAAAGGAAATCTCTAAATCTTCCAAAATCCACTTTTATTTATGATGATTCAAAGAATTTTTGCCATTTAAATGATAATCTTATTGTGTTATTTGGATATGATTCAAGTACCATGATTATAAAGTGTTAAGAATGGTGGCCACCAAATGAATCATAATGGACACGAAATTGAGGTAAAGGACTTTTACTTGCTTAATGCTTTACATTTTTTTTTAATCAAACCGTAGTGAATGGCCGGTCTGGTTTGTCGATTTTTATTCGGTTCTTATCGATTTGCTTCAGTTCTCACTGATTTTTAGACCACCATTTTCATTATGCAATCCGGACGGAATTATAGTCCAGTTTCCAGTTAAATCGGTCAAATCAGTCAAACCGGTTGGTCCGATGCAATTCTCAAAACCATGCTAATTATCTTTACATCCATTTTAAAAAAATACATCCAATTAAATAATAAAAAATTAAATAAAATTCAATAATTTTTTTAAAAAGTAGAATAAAATATTAAATAAGGAGAGAACTCTTGAATTTTCTCTTTATTTCGTCTATAATATATAAAAGCGGAAAATAAAAATAATAGCAAATATGTTTAAATAGTCATTTTTTTCATTAATTCAAATTTTTATAGCCTATTTTTTTAAAAAAGATTTCTTTAGACTAAAAAAAGGAAAACTTTTCTTATTTGATATATTAATCAAATACTATGATTCCATAATTCTATTATTTTTGTTAAATTAAAATTATAAAAAATTATAAAATATAATAATATGTAAATAATCCAAATAAGTCTAAATCAAAGAAAAAAAATGTATTTGAAAATTTTATTTGAATTTCATTGTATTTAACTAATATACTCTAATAGTAAATTATTTAATCATATTTTAAAAAATTCATAACATAATAAATTAAAAGAATTTAAGTTTTATTTTTCAATATTTGAATTAAGGTTTTCAATTTACCTCATGAAATACAATATCATGTGAAAACCTATAATTAAAAATATTAAAATCTATTAATTATAACAATCATTGGAAAATAATACTGCAAGATTAAATAGAGAATATAAATATACGTATTTTCTCAAATTAAAATGTATAAAAAATATAAATAAAATGATATCCAAAAGGGCTGATGAAATCTATTTTTTCAACTTAAAAGATATAAAAAAATAAAACTAAAAAGATCTTAAAAAAGTACATGAAAATATTTTCTCCAATTAGAATGCATTAAAAATCTAACTAAAAAGATATATTAAACTGAGGCTAGCATAGAAAATCTTATTATCTTTCTTCTATTTCCACTTTTATATATACTAATAATATAGATATAGATACATAAATATCTGAATAAAATATTATATATATTTTTAAAATAAAATTTTTTAATTATTCGTCTATCTCATATGTACATATTCATTTTATTTAAAATAAAGAAATTTTAAAAGTAAAAAATTTAAAAAGTTTGAAAGACTTATTATGTATATGCTATTTAAAATTTATTTTTAAAATTTATATCCAATCCTATCAAATTATATAAATATAAAGAAAAAAATGTTATAAAAAATATACTTTTTTTTCATTTTTTATCCCCCCTAAATAAAATTTCCAAACTAAAATAAAAATATAATTAAATATTTTAAAAAATATAAAAATTTTAAAAATCTTGTTATTATATATATTTATTAAAAAATAAATTTAAAAAATATAAATTTTTTTGACATGTTTAATTTTCTATATGTATTTATTTAAAAATAATTTTAATAAATTATAGATTTTACTATTTTTTTTTATTTTGAACTGTTTAAAAAACATTCATCTGTGTTGTTATTTTCTGTTGCTGTTAAAAACAGCTTTGGTAAGAATAAAATTGGGCCAAATACAAAAATGCCCCTGAATTTTTAAAAAATATTTTGCGGCACGCCGAAATTTATGAATGACCTAATTAAATCCTATATAGTTATAAAAATCAGTAACTTCACACACTTCACAAGTCTAAAACAACTAAAAGAGCGTGTTTACACGCTCATCAAATGACATCGTATTTTCCTTCTCCTTCATCTCCTTCTCTCATCCCTTAGTTTTAGTTTTATTTTTTCACGACTCTCTCTCTCTCTCTCTCTCTCATTTTTTCCTCTCTTTCTCTTTAGCTATCCCTAATGAATCCACATGGTCAAGGATTCATGCAACGACAGATCGAGATGGAGAAGGAGGCATTTGTGTACAAGTCACAGTTGATTGATAAAATAAAGAAGGCAAATAAGATGGGTTACATTCCAACAGCAGTTCATTGTTTTCTATCAATCCGTGTTTGTTTTATTTCTTTTTCTTAATTTTTATTTCTGATTTTTCCATCTATTTCCTATCTCTTGAATCATTTTATGACTGTGTTTCTAAATCAAGAATAGTTTTTTCCGATTGGGGAAAACTTTTTCTTTAATTTTTTTATCTGTAAAATATTAATGTATGAAGATTTTTTTAAAATGATTTTGGAAGATGTACAAAATAAGATTCTACAGTATTGTTTTAACTTTTTTGATGTAACAGTAGTTATAATAAGTTTCTTCTTCTTTCTATGATTTTCTGCAATTGAACCATATTATTATGGCTTTTGATTATACAATTTATTTTCTTTCAATGAAAACTTGCAAATTTAGAGAAAATTTTCAGTTGTAATGTCAATTTTCATATTAAGATTGAATGAATACTGAATCAATTAGCATTTTTTTTATTTGGATCCACTTGTTTAATTTGAAACTAAAGGCTTTATATCCTTGATTTATTTGGAAGTTTTGATAAAAGGGAATGAAGTTGCAAAGAATGTTGGTGCTGGGTGGGTTGGAGAAGAAAGAAGATTAAAGTACAAAAAAGACTTGTTAGTTTTTTTATAATTTTATTGGTTAAATATCATCCAAGCCTCTTTTTTATTGTGCTTCATATTGGGCCTTAAGGTGTTTAAATAGGTAAAAAAATTGATAATTACATGGTTCCTTCAAAGTTAAGAGTGCCATAGGATTTTTCTTTGAAAGTTCCGAAGAAATTTATGCATTTGGCTAATAAAATTGTATCACTCAACTGGCTAATTATATGTTATATTGCAATTCATTCCTCATGTTCAAGTTTCAAGAGATATTCATTTTTTTAAAGGAAGATATATTTGTTTTTTTACATAATATATATTTGTTAATTTGTATAAATATACATATATTTGTTAATTTGGCCCATATGATCATATTCAATAATAAAACAATTTATAAAATTTTCTAGGCCCACATCCATATATTATAAGATATAAACTTTAATAAATCATATCCCAAAAATTTCTAAATTTTGATACACATGACTTTCGCAATTGTGGAACAATCTAAGGATTTAAAATTTTCCTTCAATATACTGAACAAGATTAATCAAGGTTTCGCTTTCAACATTTCCCCTAGATGTCAAGTGGCAAAGATTAATGAGGTATTGAAAGACTTGTAACCTGAAAAAATATTAAAGCAGAGATGAGAGCCTAAACTTACTGAAAGACTTGTAACCTGAAAAAATATTAAAGCAGAGATGAGAGCCTAAACTTAGTAAATGGGTTAGTTAACCTTCTAACTCCACACAATCACACAAATGCATAAATAAATCAATCTAGTCATCCGAGTAGTTATATGATCATGCAGTCGATCACACAAATGGCATGACAATAACAATCACAACTATTAACACCTTCACATAATCACATCACGTGTGGTAAGTGGTATCATCAAAATCCTTGATAAGCTATCCTCACACATGACCTGCTCTCTTATCACGTATGCACCAGGGAGCCGATTCCCATATATGGCTGACTGGTCTTAACCTCACTGTGATCTCTCCATACATGGCCGATGATATCATAGACCGCTCTCACAAACCTAACCGTGACCCACTTTATTCCAATTCCATACAAGCAAAGCATACATGAAGTACAATATAACTAATCAAACCATTTCCAACAGCAACAAATAATGCAATACAAAATAACAAGTTACTAAGTAACGCATGTTTAGCATTTAGCCATGTACGCATGGATGCAAATGCAGGTGGATGATGTGAATTATCTAACACTACTCACAATTTTACAGTTTGAGTTATAAGCAATGTTCCTTTTCCAATATTCTGCTATTTGGAATTCGATGCTTCAGGACCCGCACGAAGATATAAAAAAAGAACCAAAATAAGTTTACTATTCATGAATTCTAATTGTCCTTGCTAAATTCTAATTTTTAATAATATTAAATTTATCTTTTTCTCAATCATTTAGTCCAAATATTCTGGATTAACATAGAGTCCTTATTTCAGTTTTCTACTTCTAAGTTATCTATTCTAATCTATGCATATGATATATGTGCTAGCCTAAGTTCTAAGTTCCTATTCGACTATTTTAGTTTCTAAAATATTAAGTTAGTTTTAATGTCTTTATTTTTCCTTTAATTTATATTTTCTTTGAGTTTAATTCTCTCATTCTATATTATCCATCCAACTACCTTATAAAAAATCTAGTAGCATCTCCCCTATAACCGAATTAGTCCAATATTTTCAATTTTCACATTCAAGCAATGAAATGCATATATTTGTATCAACAATCAATACAGCCCATCCATCGGGCAATTAATCATCAGTCAATTCCCATCCTCCATTAGTTACAACTTCCTTTACTAAATATAATTACAATGACTACACATAAATACATTTGATTAAACTAATTATATGATTTTCTGTAGATATATTTAAGATCTAAAAGAGGTAAATATTTTTGTTATATAGTAGTGGTTCACATTCACCAAATACCAACCAAATTTGTGCACATATATATACATCTCAGTCTAAGTTCAACATCTTATTTAAATTTAACTTTTCTTTCTATCTTTTTTCCTTAACAACTTAATTATATAAAGATTCAATTTAATTAAACAAGCTCTAACTAATTCAAATTAACAAGCTCTAATGGAACTTAGTAAAAGTATAATATCGAAATCTAGAGCTCACAGAATTAGATTTAGATTGTAGAACTGTGATCACCACAAAGAGGACTAAATTCTGACTCTTGGAGCCTCATCAGCTGGTCACCAGACCACCACCACTAGCTGCCATGCATGGCAGTCGAAAAAACTCTATTTTGACGGAAAAGCCACCAAACTGCTTGAAACTTCTCCAGGAGTCCATATCTAACTTGAATTTGTAAAGAGGAGGAGCCCTTTAGCCGTAAGTTACATTGACAGCCTCCTCCTTGCCATTGATCATGGCAGATTCGCGAAATGGAGCTAGTTGCCAAAATTTATGGAGGGGAAATGCCCACGAGATGATTTGGAGCCGATCGGAGGCCTCCATGAGGATTGTCTTTGCTGCTAAGGTTGGAAAATGCATTGCTACGATGCTGAATCACATTACTCATGATTCCCCTTGATCCAAGCCTCTACCATGCAAAATGTAGCCACATGTGTGTTTGTCTTGCTAAGCTCTTAAGGTTAGAGCCCTCACTCGCTAGAAAAAAATGGCCATTTGGCTGAAAAATAGGAAGGAGAGGGAGGCACTCTGATCGTGCGATGAAGGAGAGAAAAAGAATTGAGTAATTCATTTAGAAAACCTTGGCCTTTGCATTTTTATTCAATTGCACCCCATTTTGACATTAACCCTCTAGACACCCCAATTTCAAAGGTCAGTATTACTTGAACCCTAATTAGAAATCATGGGCTAAAAAATAATAAACAACTCAAATGTAGGACCCATGAACTGACACAAGGGTAAACTTAACCAACCCACTAACCCATCTTAAAAATGATGTCATTTCAACTAAACAAAAATAAACCTCTTCCCTTTAACAGCTTCGTTGAAATGAGAACCCAAAATCTGAAATCCTTAGACCCAACTTCTATTTCTCCCCTGTAAATGTTGTAATAATGATGGAGATGGAGCTTAGTGGGGACCTTACAAATGGATCAAGAAACTCAACGAGTGACGGGTCAATTGTTATTTGTCAGTGCGCTTAGCCGGCTTATCTGCGAAACCTCTTGGAGCAGAGTGAACCTGGTAGAAGATTTTATGGCTGTCCAAATTGGAAGAACAATGACCAGTGCAATTTTTTCTTATGGTATGATGGCGAGTTTCCAGCGAGCAAGCCAAGTAATTAATTCTATATATGAAAGGTATGAAAACATGAAAATGGAGTTACAGAGAGTAGAAATGCAAAGAAATGAAATGGAGAAGCAAGTAAATCAATCTACAGTGAAGGTTATGAAGCAGAAAGAGACAATACAAAGATTGAAGATGGAAGTACATAAAATATTAGCACATAGTGGAAAATTAATTGTTGTGATAATTTTGGGTTGTGCACTTTGTTTTTGTTGGTTAAGGATTGGAAGGGCACTCTAAATTAGTGAATTCTTATATTGAAGTTAGATCAGTGGTTAGAAAAAAAATTTAGTGCAGTAATGTATTGTGCTTTCATATCAACACACATTTCTGTGTATTTTGGTACACTAATGTATTATGATTTTATATCAATGGAAAATATATTTTGCTAATTTTTTTATGAACGTGCACTACTAAGTAAATTTTGCCAATTTTTTGATAACTTGTACCGCAACTTCCAAACTTAGCATTGCTTGAGATATTATATCATGAATAAATTAAGAAAATGACATTCAAAAAATGAAGATAAATGTGTAATTTCATAACTCCAAAAATTATGTCTGATTACAAAATGATTGGATACAAAAGTTTTCAATTTCTCTTATTGTCATGTATATGCTATACCCAAAGTTAGCCTAATCCAACTTCATTTGTCCATTTTTTCCAAAATAAAATAATAAAAAAATTAGAGATGAAGCTGCCATATTGTCTATACTATGTAGTATAGTTAGCAAAATATCCAACATTCAAAGTCTTCAAGCTTATTCTTGGCTTGAAGGAGGCTGTGTCAAGTTCATTTCAAACTGTTGCTCTTGTTGCTGGAGATCATGCTGTAATGATTGCTGTTGAACTTATAGGTTAGGTGACGTTCTCCTTGGTTGTGGTTCTTTTTTCTTTCTTCTAACATTGCACTTTATCCTTGCTGCATCGGTAGTTGTAGCCTCCCCATTAACAAAATTAACTTTACTTGACCCACATCTGCATATTAACACATATCAATCCCATCATCGTCAAACATTATTTAATATTCAAAGTACATGAAACGACCTTAGTATATATGTTTCTAGTTTCTGAGAAAATCCTTACACCATGGCCTTTGCTCACTTATTATTTTTCTTTCCTTGAGACCAAAGTTGCTATTGCTGCACTTTGTTGTCTTGTGGTTGGTATAGATGGTCTCTAATTTCCTTGGGGTTCAAGTTGTTTCCTTGGCCTTCTAACGGTTCTCTGCAGAAAAAAAGGGAAGAACTTGGACATTAGAATAAGTAAACACAATTTTAAAGGAAAAAAATACAACAATTGGCAACGTGTTACTGATTTTGGATCTCTAGGAACAGGGGGTTCTTCAATTCTTGAACATGCTTTTCTATTATGTCCATATTCTAAGCAATGTTGGCACCTCATCAAGCATCCTTTTTTACTCAAAGCTGGGTTTTTTAAACCAACAGACTCTTCATCTACTGACTTTAGTTTTGCTTTCTTTTGCTTCCTGGTTTCTTCATGTATTTAGGTGGCAATATATTAAGCTCATTTACTTCAGGCCACATGTCTACACCATTCAAAGGTGTCAGCCCATATCTTTATGTAACTTCATACATTTCCTTTTTTAGATATCCATCAACATAATCAAGCAAATCTCCCTTATGTAATGTATACATGCAATGGCATGTGAGCATGGCACACTTGATAATTGGCATGCTCTACATGAATGAGCCCTTTCTATAAGTGAGACTACATGCACCCTTTCGACAACATACACTTGGAACTTGTTACCATCAGATGGTCTTGGGAGACAACAAGAAGTTCCAAGCTTCCTCAACTTTATCTTTGTTCTTATCTTTTTCCTAACTTCATCATTCTACTAATGGATAGCTTCTCTATTAAAGAAATTTCTCTCTATGATCTTTGTCCTAATATCTTCTAGCATCAAAATTATTGGCATTGTCCTAGCATTTTCAATATACCCATTAAACACTTGAGCAATATTATTTATCACGTCATCAACCTTTGCATAGGTTTGTAAAAAAGCTCTACAAAACCTAGTTTTATCCCTCTTCAAAAAATCATCTACTTTCTTTGCACTTAAAGTCTTCAATTTCTCAAAATTAAAGTTAAACTGTGCTTCATAAGTTGAGTACACTACTACCCAAAAAGCCTGCTCGAAACCCTCTACTCTATGCTTTTTCTTCTAGTTGGCATGGATGTGGACTACACAGTTTCTATGCGATGCATGTGGAGCAAGGTCACGTATGACATTCTCCAAACCTTGTATAGATTATTAAAAAAAAACACAAATGATTAAAAAAAGCATTGAAAGTGCACAATATGAAGTAATAGCATATTACCTTTTGCTGATCACTAACTAATGTAAGTCTAATACCAGTACTAACTCTAAGATCTTTAAACAAAATTTCCAAAAACCACCTCCAGCTATCCTCTTTTTCCCTTTTAACTAATGCGCAAGCAATTAGGAACATTTGATTGTTCTCATCCTTCGCAACTGCACTTAATAATTGTCCCCCCAACATTATCTTTAGAAAGTAGTTATCCATAAACAAGCACGGTCTACATCTAGCCTTGAATCCTTTTCTCAAAGCTGAAAATCCTATATATAATCTTTTAAAAATATTTGGATCCCTACTATTTTCAACATCACATTGCAATATGAATGTACCCTCATTATCAACCCTCCTCAACTCAGTAATCTATGACCTAAGCTTTGCATAATGTTCTTCAATTGATCTAGTTAGCATAACTAATGCTTTTGCCCTTTCCCTATAGCATATTTGCCTATTAACTTTCACTGCATAATTTTCATTCATGTCATCAATCATCTTGTTAATCCCATAATTAGGATCAAGCCTTATTTTGTTTAAAAATTCCAATGCCAAGAAATCAACTGTAGCTTGCCTATTTGTCAAGGACCTAAAACAATTGTGTTTCTCTTCGCATGATCTAATAACCCATGTCTTGTCCCTCTCTCTACTGCTTGCATATAATCTCCATTTGCATCCAACTTGACACCTACAATCAACTTTCTTCTCTTCACTCTTCCTCCACTTTACATTAAAATCATTGAAAAGTGCAAATTTCTTGACAACCATTATGATTTCATCCTTGCTTGTAAAGACCATACCAATAACAAATTTTAACAATTTATGATCACAGTTAGGGTCATATACATTCTTCTTCCTTCTAATTTTCTTCATGACTTGCATATCAGCCTCCTCACTACTGCAGGTGCTTGAATGTGCGACATTAGACCCTTCTTGTTCATCTTCAGCATCTTCTTCTCTTTCTCCTTTACCTAATGTTGAAGCTGTAACACTAAGCCTTTGCTGTGTACTACCTGAGACAGCATCTAGTCCCAACCCTAAGCCATTATCAACAACTATAGTTTTCAACTTTAACTTGTTCTCCTTAGCAATCCTACATTCGTCATCATTATTAGACAAAGCAATTGAATTGGCATCAGTTTCATCATCTTCTACAATTTGCTCTGCGTTAAAAACAACACACTCTTCATATGTTTCTTCTTTTTCATTAATGTATTCAGCCTTTTCTTCTAAATCTTGTGCTTCTCCTTTTTCTTTATCCACCGCCACAGCCTCTGTGTTAACCATGTCTATTGGTTGATCTTCATCCATGTTTTTAGCCCTTTTTGTTTGTTGTTCAACCTCTTCTATTTATTGTAAAGCCTCTTCTATTTGTTGTTCAGCCTCTTCTACTTGTTGTACAACCTCTTTTCTTTATTGTTCAACCTCTTCTATTTATTGCTATTGCTCTTCTGTTTGTTGCTATTGCTCTTCTTTATCTTCATCTAATACCAGACCCTCTATATTAACCTTATCACGCTTTTCATTCATGTCCACATTAATGCTAACACACTCTACTACTTCAACATCACCATCATTATTTGTTCCTTCTTCTTCAGACATTTCTACTAGAAGACCCTCTCTTTCCATTGCATCCATATGTCAATTAAAATCATCAACAAAATTTTTGTGTTCAAAGTTCTTATTTTCTTTAAGTTGGATGTTACTTTCAATGTAAAACTTCCAAAAATTGAACTACTTCCCTCTTTCAAACATTATATTGATATCTTCATCACATGTACACATGTGAAATCCTCTCCAATTCACCTTATGCATAAAGTAACCTATCCTTTTTACTTTACCAAATTCAAACTCTCTTATGGTATTTGCAATATCTTGGTATGACACATTCTTCAAAGTACTCTGAGTATCCCCTTCTTGCAAAATCTTGCCACCGTTGTAGTTTATCAATCTCTGATTGTCCATTTTACCTCCAACCCATATCTCAATAGAGAACTTGTTAATAATCAAACCCATTTAGTGTTTAATCTTAACCATATTAACTCATCCCAACTACTGAAACTAACAATTAATTACTCATAACAACGCTACAACTGTCATATACTATTAAAACTCAAAAGGATTGATATATTCATTACAATGACAGACAACATTTACATTAAATAATATATTATTATAGTATATGTAACCTCTGCTTTTATTAAAATATTCCCCTAAAAAGTATTTTTAGTAAAATATTCTCCACTATCTACTGCATATAATATTTAAACCAATAACCCTAAGCTTTAAGATCTATTAAAAAAATGCTTTCAAGCACTTCACAACCAATAGAGAATGCAAAAAAAAAAAAAAATCATGGCATTTAGAACTTACCATTCTTTCTCCTTCTTCTTCCGCGACACCATCTATAGTTTTTCAAGCATAAACTAGGCAACTTCCACTGTAGGTGAGATACTTCTTCAAAATAAATCAAGCACTACACTCGAAATTAGTTGTCGCATGGAGAGAGATTTAGCGTAGGGATCAATTTAGGGGAAGTGTTAGATAAATTGATAAGATTTTGTGTTTTTCCCTCTAGAGATTTTGGAGAAATTGGTAAGCAATCGTGGGTTTTTTAGTTTTAGAGGTTTATTTTTGTTTAGTTAAAATGACGTCGTTTTTAAGATGGTTAGTGGGTTGGTTAGGTTAACCTTTTGTCCGCCCTTGGGTCTTACATTTGAGTTCTTTATTTAATTTTTTTTAGCCCTTGATTTCTAATTGGGGTTCAAATAATACTGACCCTTGAAATGGGGGTGTCTAGGGGATTAAGGTCAAAATGAGGTGTAATTGAATAAAAATGCAAAGGTTAGGGTTTTTTAAATGAATTACTCAAAAGAATTTGGGTTTCTCTCTCCTGACCCTAAAAAAATATTTATATTTTGATTCGGTCCAATAGGAAGCAACACTCTTACTTTGTTACATACCTTTTATAACACAAATTAAATTAACCATCTTAGCACAACTAACAAAGAAGTCATTTAATTACTATTTATACATGTTTCCTATAAACATTCGGCCTTCCTAACACTTAGGCCACACAATCACCAAATCATGCTCATATTTCTACCAATCATCACTCCCAATCGCATTAGCCCTACTTGCCCCAAATAACAAACAAAAATCAAAACCACAGTATATATATGCACCCATAGGTTTGGTAAAGATATGAAAATAGGGTAATGAACCAAATTCAATCAACCAATATTCAATATCACATCATGATAACACCATAGCATCATAAATAGAACAATTGATAAAAAATTAACAAAAATAATCTTAACAAATGACCTAAAACAATTTGCCTCTTTAAGTTCATATAGCTAGATTTTATTATTTTTTTCAACTCATTCACTTTATAACATTCATTCATACCCAATGCACATATATTAACTCAATTCCACAATATCACAACCGAATAAGGAATCTCAATATCACAAACAATTTTTAAAAAATCAAATCAAGCACAAATATGAAGAGTACGAACCTCCAATTGCACAAATATCCAATCAATTTTGAATTATAGCCTTTTTCAAGCCTTAATCGACCTTTCGAAGGTTTGCATCTTCTATGGGCATGAAATCAGAAAACACACAGAAAACATGCAATGATTAGATATTTAGAATCTCCTAATCGTGCTGATTCTAAATATGTAACCAAAATTTAAAAACTCCTTATAGATGACGAAACGAAAGTCTAGCTTATTCATGGAAGCCTTCTTTGTGATTATGGCTTAATTGCACCAAGATCACTTGATTTAATTCACTAAAACTAATTCTAGAACAGTTGATTTATTGTTAAATCTCAGAGTTTTATGGTGACAATCAATGGAGAAGAAGAAAGAGCTCTCTGTGTCTTTTTTTCTCTCCAAGCGTGTATCAAGGAGGCGCTCAACATTTCTTGCTCAACAAGAGGCTTCTGCCTCTAGTGTAGATCTAATATATTTTTCTCTCCTTTAGGTAGGCGCACACTTTAGCAAAATAGAAAAATAATTTTAAAACTATTTTATTTAGCTAAAATCAAATTATACATATATAAATTACAAATAAATATTACTAATTCATATATTGACAAATAAATAGTATTAGTTGATAATAAATTCCAATATTTATTAATAAACCTTTTTTTACAAATAATTACTAATAAATATTACTAAATTATATTTTGATGAACAAATACTCATAATTATTAATAAATAACAATTAATAATTTAAATATTCAATAAATAAGGTAAAATCACATTATCAAGGAAAAATAATCAAAAAAATCAAATTAACATTATTTTCAAGTCCAATTTCATTTTAATTGGTGCACTTAGAACTATATCACATTAATTCCTTAATGTGGCTTCCGAAGATATAACTTCCCAAACCATAATTCAAAAATCATTTTATACATAAATGAACATATTGATAACATTTAATGTACAAATCAAAATCAAGACTCAATTATTATGGAAATAACTTATTCAGATTAGAAATCATACCAAACTCTAATTTGGTACCAATCAATAGTCCAGTAAGCTATTATTCATAATTCTAAAAATCAGGGCGTTACATCAGTATAAGTATTTGGCTATGAAATTGGACACATTTTGCTCCAACAGCTCTCAAGAGCCTTTCTCTAACTTTGCATTTGAACTGTCTTGATAAAGCCATGATGGAATATAGCATTAGTCTTATTTCATGATTGTATGATTGCATTGTTGTATGGCATTTTCATAAGCATGCATCCATGCATACATGCATCTTGTCATGTTTTCTAACAGTCATTTTGTGTAATCAGGATAGCACCGATAACAAGAAAGCACCGAAAGCAGTCGGTTGGTTGAGGACAGATAGCCGATTGATTAGAATTGAAGAACCTTCAACCCCCTTTGATTTATCAAGTTCAATTCCCTCCAGTCTATTAGGCTCTCACTTTGAGATTGAAAAATCTCCATTCCAAGTAAATTTTTAGACTTTCGCTTTTACTTCGACTAACAATATGGGAGAAACCAATGTTTCTTTGATCGAGGTTAAGAAAATGATTGAGAAGGTAGTGGCGTCTAGCCTCACGAAGCTTATAAGATCAAATAAGGGAAAAGAGAAAGTGGTAATAAAAGATGATGAAGAAGCTAAAGATGAGTCTGATAAAAGGGAACACATTGACAGCACTTGGCAAGACGAGGAGTTTTTTAAGAAAATGTCTACCAAGAAGGTTGAGTCTAAGCCAGTCATCTCAAAAAAATTTAAAAAGTTGGACAAGAAGCTTGAGAAGCTACATGTTTTCATAAAGTCCAAGGGGATGGACCAATATATGAATATGGATGATGACGGTGACGAAGAGCTGGAGTTGAAATAAGCCACTCCCATGGCTTATAAGATACTAAAGGTGGCAAAGTATAATGGTAATGGTGACCCGAAGGTGCTCCTCATGCAGTATAAGTCCATATTGGAATTGGCGGGTCTGCCGTAGAGGGAGATTTTAAAGAGGTTCCATGTGTCCTTAACAGGGTCTACCCAAACTTAGTATTACAATCTCGAGAAGAGGATAAGAAGAGATTGGAATGAGTTGACAATGGTTTTCCTCAAGGAATATGCGTACAATCTCTAATGAGCATCAATTTGAGAGATTTAGAAGCATTGTGCAGAAAAATGATGAGACTTTCACTGACTACATGGCTAGATGGAGAGCCAAGGTCACACAAATGAGGAACCGTCTAGATACCAAAGAGCAGATCAAGATATTCATCAAGGGGACTCTGTCAGTTTTCAATGAGAAGCTGTACTATGTCTTTAATTGAATTTTCTCAAGTTTATAAGGTAGGGACCATCATCGAGGACATGATCCGAGAAGATAAGAAATATGGGAATCGTGCCGAAAGTTTTAACAAGTCTGGATTTTAAGAATCGAGCCAGTCAACTAAGACTTCAAGCACTCTAAGAACACAAGCATTGTCGCTCTAGATTTAAGAGCCACCAATGTGCCTCCAAGAAGATTGTTCAACTTTAGCACTCCTCTCTCTTGAGTGTTTGAGAAAGTAAAAGCAACGAGTTTGTTGAAATCACTTGCACCAAGATCTTCGGCAATTCTATTGAGAAATTTTGATCCAAATGCTTATTTCCACTTCCATTAAGGTAAGGGCCATGTAACGGATAATTGCTTGTGACTAAGGCATGAGATTTAAGATTTAATTGATAATGGCAAAGTGAAGGATCTAGAAAAATTAGGGCCGAGCACAAGAACTAATCCACTTTCAGATTTTAGGAATGTGCTACCTTTTAAGAATTTATATATGGTCGAGTATGGAGAGACTCCTAAGGAGGTGCAGTCTGGAAGGACTCCCGAGGAGGTGCTCGCCAAGTTTGAAGAGGAGGAGGAGAGAGAGAAGGAAATGTTATTGTAGTAAATTTTTATGATGGTGCTTAATGTATGGGATAGTAATGAAGAGTGGTTAGAGTAGAATCAACAAGTGTGGGTTGCTACTAATGATGAGGCAAAAGTGAATCCTGTTATTCTAGATGTATGGAGTTTGAAGATGAGAAAGAAGCAAAAATATAAGCCATATGACCCGAAGTGGTTGGATTTATCAGCTAGACGTAATCAAGTCGAGGGGAGAAAATGAGAAAGCGAGCACTTCAGATGCACCAAAGAAAGAGATAGAGGATGATGCATTGATGAGGCAATTAAAAAGAACCCATGCGAACATAAGTATGTGGGATCTATCAGTATCATCCAAGCAACACTGAGAAGCTCTGCTAAAGGATATGGTGGAGTTTCCTATTTCATTATCTATCTCTCTAGTTGATGTTGTGGGGATAGTACGACATGATCCCCTCACTATCACCTTTTTTTATGATGAACTTCCTTTAGATGGAAGGAATCACACCAAGGCACTGTTCATTAAAGTCGAGGTCAAGGGAAGAGTGACTGGCAATATGATAATAGATGATGGGTCTGCACTGAATGTTAGTCCATTAAAGCTACTTTCCAAGTTCAAGCTAAAATTGTCCGATTTGGAACCTTCAGATATTGTGATTAGAGTATATGATCACCCTAAGAGAGAAGTAGAGGGCATATTCAAAACTGTGATCAAAGTGGGGTCGATTGAGGAGACTGAATTTATCATTATTGATATTCTCCCAACTTTTGCCTTGTTGTTTGGGCACCCATGGTACCATTCCTTAGGAGGAGTGCCTTCAATATTGCATCAAAAGATAAAATTTTCATTCAATGGGGAAATTATCACTATACCTACCGCTAGTGAGAGAAGCATTGCTACGCTGAATGTGGATAAGTATGTTATACTCCCATGCATTGGTTCTCATATTGCTGTATTAAGTACCGATATAGGGCCCACTATCTGTAACATCATGAAGAGGATGAATTGAGGAAGGAAAGGGACTTGGAAAGAACCAACAAGGCAACACAAAGCTACCTGAGATCCACACTCAGAGGGATCGATTAGGATTGGGGTACCAATATGGAAACACACTGAAGAAAACATATGGCTAGTTGGACATGGATGGACGTTTCATCTGTTCGAGTGAGCATTCCTCTCCATGTCTGCCAATAGAGCCTTTTGAGCACAAGGGAAATAGATACCCTGGTCTATAGATTTTTGCAGATGTCATTAGTATCTTGGCGATTGAGCTTGAGGAATCAAAGCTTGAAGAAGAGAAGGAACAGAAGGAAGAGGAGCAGACACCGAAGAAAGAGGGGGTTGAAGGGTCGCGAGTAGCCATGGAGGAAGCAAAGAAAGAGGAACAAGAAGAGGGGCAAGCTTCCTGAGAAGAGAAGAAGGAAAAGAAGAATAAGGGAAAAGCAAGCGCCCAAGAAGAAGAGGATCCAATGGATCAAGTGTTGAAGGCGATCTGGGCTTGCATAAAGAAGAGCTTTGAAGAAGTTGAAGCCCCTTCTGATGTGTTAATTTCTTTTACAGACGAGTCTAATTGTAATGAACTCTCTTTATTGTTTAATGAAATGAACTTCAATTTTACTTACTTGTTTGATGTCTTTCCTGATGGTTCCATTCATCAAGTAGATAAGCACATGTGAATATTTGATATTAACTCATCATGCATGCTTGAATTTAATATTGGCACAAAAGCTAATCCATGAATTCTATTAATTATGCCAAACCTGATGCCAAGTTAAATATAAAATTTCAAAGTCTACTTATGGACAAAAAGGAAACCTTCGCCTGGAGCTACGAGGATATGCCAAGGATAAACATATCCATAGCTGAGTACATAATCCCTCTATATCCTGGAGACATGCAGTGAAATAGAAAAGAAGAAGGTTGAGACTAGAATGGGTCGAGAAAATTAAAGAGGAAGTGACTAAGTAGATAGATGCAGGTTTTCTAAAAGTGATTCACTATCTTGAATGGTTGGCGAACATAGTCACAGTTCCAAAGAAAGATGGAAGGGTCAGGATGTGTGTGGATTATAGAATCTGAATAAAGCATCACCAAAGGATGACTTTCCTCTCCCTCATATCAATATCCTGATTGATAGTGCAACCATGATGGGATGCTACTCCATTATGGCATTGCTAGATAACGTCAAGAGAGCATTTGCGACAGAGTTTGATACTTCCTATTATCTGGTTACTTATAAAAAGGATGGCAACTACATTATTTCATGACATGATCCATAAGGAGTTAGAGGTATATATCGATGATATGATTGTCATGACGAAGACACCAGAAGAGCACCCAGTAGCCTGGGAGAGGTTCATGGATAGAGTAATTAAATAAAAGCTGCGACTAAACCTGAAAAAGTGTGTGCTCGGGGTGAACTCTAGAAAATTGCTAAGGTTTATTATAGGACCTAAAGAAATTAAGATCAATCTAGATAAGATCACAGCTATCCAAGAAATAGGATCGACCAAGATGAAAAAGCAAGTGAGGAGCTTTTGGGAAAGATTCAGTATATCAATAGGTTCATATCAAAGTTGTCAATAGTATGTGATCCAATTTTCAAGCTTTTGAGGAAAGATCAACCAGTAAAGTGGAACAATCACTACTAAAAAGCTTTTGATAAAATCAAGGAATATTTACTAAGTCCCTCGATTTTGTGCCACCAAAATTGGGGAAACCTTTATTCTATACTTAACAGTGGAAAATGTTGGAATTGGAGCCATGTTAGCATATGCTAATGAAGCCGGTGTTGAGAGGGCAGTGTTTACTTGAGCAAAAAGCTTCTTCCATAAGGAGTTAAAGGTATATATCGATGATATGATTGTCATGATGAAGACACCAGAAGAGCATCCAGTAGCCCAGGAGAGGTTCATGGATAGAGTAATTAAATAAAAGCTGCAACTAAACTCGAAAAAGTGTGTGTTTGGGGTGAACTCTAGAAAAGTGCTAGGGTTTATTGTAGGACCTAAAGAAATTAAGATCGATCTAAATAAGATCACGACTATCTAAGAAATAGGATCGACTAAGACGAAAAAGCAAGTGAGGAGCTTTTGGGAAAGATTCAGTATATCAACAGGTTCATATCAAAGTTGTCAATAGTATGTGATCCAATTTTCAAGCTTTTGAGGAAAGATCAACCAGTAAAGTGGAACGATCACTACTAAAAAGCTTTTGATAAAATCAAGAAATATTTACTAAGTCCCTCAATTTTGTGCCACCAAAATTGGGGAAACCTTTGTTATGTACTTAACAGTGGAAAATGTTGGAATTGGAGCCATGTTAGCATATGCTAATGAAGCCGGTGTTGAGAGGGCAGTGTTTACTTGAGCAAAAAGCTTCTTCCAAATGAACAGAAATATAACTTGATTGAGAGGACTTTCTTAGCAATGGTATAGGCAACTAGAGAGCTTCGACACTATTTTTAGTTTTATAAGGTCATTGCATTATCAAGAATGGATCCGGTCAGATACGTATACGTAACACCAGCACTAGTGGGGAAGTTAGCAAGGTGGCTAATCCTTCTATCAAAATTTGATATTGAATACACCACTAAGAAAATCGTTAAAGAATGAGCTATTGCAGACTTCTTAGCAGCACATCTAGTAGAAGATAGTGAAGAATGGGAAATTGACTTTCCCGATGAACACTTGAATTTAATAGAGAACAAAGTATGGAAGCTCTACTTTGATGGTTTAGCTCACAATAAAGGAGTTGGGGTAGGCATTTTGCTAGTAAGGAGAAGTCATCTCGATGTTGAAAAGGTTACAGTTTGTAGTAATAAAAACATGGCAGAATATGAAGCTTGCCTATTTTGTTTAAAAGCTTCAATTAACTGAAGAAGTGGAAGTCATTGGTGATTCCAAACTAGTCATTGAGCACGCTAATGGCAATTAAGCAGTTAAGTAGGACAGGCTAAGATCTTATATTGACTATTTGCATGTTGTTGTTCGAAACTTTCAAAGGGTGACTTTCACACATGAGCAGAGTAAATAACTGAGTATCAAATACCTTAGCTAACTTAGCATAAGCTTGGGAAGAGATCTCAATTATGCCTTATAAACCATTTATGATGTCTTCAAGTAGCATCCCATGTTACGAGGGCGAGAGGATTATGGATATTTAGGGAGATGAACAGCCACGGTTATTTAATATTCTACAATGGACGGCTAAAAGGGTAAACCTAAAATCGATAGCTAGAGATGACAAAAGAGCTATATAATGTTTGGCATTATAGTTTGTAGTCTAAAAAAAAGTTATATAAAAGAATATCAGGCAGGACATTGCTAAGATGCACATCAAAGAAAGAAGCTGAAGGGATTATGGAACAAATCCACGTAGGGGTTTACAGTACCCACATCAATGGGAAGGCGTTTGCTAAGAAAATTCTCAGACAAGATTTCTTTTAGTTGAAGACGAAAAGGGATTGTATTTCTTTCGTGAAAAGGTGCTTTCAATGTCAAATACACCGAGACCTAAGTCACATTGGACCTTTAGAATTACATCCTTTTATCTCGTCATGGCCATTTGTAGCTTAGGAAATAGATATCATTGACAAGATATCACCACCTGCTTCTAATGGGCACAAGTTTATAATGGTTGTAATGGAATATTTTTCAAGATGGGACGAAACAAAATTTCTTAAGAACACAGGCGCCAAGCAAATGGCCAAATTCATCGAGAAGAATCTGATCTATAGATACAGAATGCCCCATCATATTGTGACAGACAATGGAGTTTAGTTCCAAGCATTGGTGAGAACACTGCTAAAGAAGTCTGGAATTGAACACCATAAGTCTTCACCTTACAAATAATAAGCTAATGGGGCAATGTAAGCAAGAAATAAGAACATCAAGAAGATATTAAGGAAAATGACAGAAAATCACCGTGATTGGGCCAACAAGCTACAATATGCTTTATGGGGATACCGAAGCATAATCTGCGAATAGGGAAACTCTTTACTCTCTGTTCTACGAAATGCAAATAGTACTACAAATTGAGATAAATTTGTTGTCCTTGTGCATAATGATGGAGTCCAATATTTCAGAATGTCAATGGGCAGAAAATCACTACCAAGAGTTAGCACTCCTAGATGGAAAGAGGCTCAATGCCCATTTCATGAATCAACTGTATAAGAGGATAGCTAAACACTTCAACAGAAGAGTCCACCTGAAGCTATTTAGAGTAGAGGATTTGGTTATGAAACAAATGTGGCCAAACACCCATGACCCAAGGGGGAAGTTCAAGCCTAACTAGGAGGGCCTATTCCTGATCAAGAAGATGTTTTCCAAATGTGTAGTGAAGCTTTCAGATAAGGAAGGCAATGAGTTCACCAAACCAGTCAACTTGGATAGGTTGAAGAAATTTTATGTATAGCTTGAAATGTTTGTGGGAAAGCCCAATTAATAAATTCACCTTTTGTGTTCTTATTAACTTTAAAGCATGTCATGCTAAGCTTATGTTAATATGCAAATATTGTGAATTTACCTTGATGCAATAAAATAATAGGAGCTACATCAAACATTTCAAAGCAAAAGACATTTCATTCATAATAAATGCATACATCCCATAAATTGCACATTTAATAATTGTCTAGTTCATTTTATTAGAAATTAGGATAGAGCATCTACATGCCAGGTCCTAATAGAAATCTAGTTGTCAGCAAATCAGTCGACTTTGAATCAACACCAACTCCAAAATAAGCATGCAGCTAAGAGCAGTACAAGTCTGAAGCAGAAGTATCGGCCACGTTGAAAATGGGTACAATCATGCGAATAGGCTAAGAGGAAATAAAGTGAGTCAGAAATCATTATGTAATAAGGCCACCCTCCGATCACGTGTTAGCAGGAACAGCCTGATGTCAATCGTATTGCCTAGCTATGCAGCTAGGATAATGAAAAAGTGTCATCAATAACCCACACAGGGGCACATAGAGCATGTAAGTGGAAACTGTGACTCGCTCAATATGCCACTAGAGGCAAGTCCATCTCTCTTCCTTAGAGGTGAGATCTAGAAAAATAATAGTCCAATCTTCCGCAGTCTCGCCAGTCAGACGGTGCTGACATCAGATGTAGACTTATGGTCTATAATCGAACATCAAATGATCCGATGGTGGAGCTATCACCTATAACTTCTTAAGAGCCCATAACTGTAAATGCATTTAAAAAAAAAAAGAAAAAGCTTGTTAAGTCGAAAACCCGCAAGGGTAGCTTAAGCAAAAATTAGAGCACTGAAAAAAATAAATCAAAAGAAAAAAGAGAAAAAGGAAAGCTCATTAAGTAAAAAATCTTTGAGGGCAGCTTAAGCAAAAGCTAGCGCATAAAAAAGAGATAATGAATGAAAATGAAAATGCATTTACCTGCAGTAGAAGCGGACTCCCATCGAACCAAGCACCGAGCTAGAGTCCCAAACATGCTCTCCTAGCCATGTAAATGTCTCTGCTGGAATAAATGGGAATGATGTACGATGCCTAGCCATCTGCTCGACTGTTGATATTAGCTTAAGGCTGCCATAGCCTTCGATGCCACAGAGCAACAAGGACTGGCTAAGGAGGCAGAAGCAGACAAGAGACGACCAGTACAGGCTAGAACGATCCATGTGCAAGGCATCGTCAATAAACGGTTGTAGGGGCATGACATCGTCTCCAAAATCATATGATGGTATCTCATAGGCCAAGAAACCAAAGACAGGTAGAATCAATGAAGCAGGATCTACATCTAGCCAGGGCACCACAAGAACTTCTTCAACTATGGGTATTCTCCCAGAAATAATGTTGAACCCCTCAAACAATGGACAGTTCGTAGAGTTTTGATGGCGAAATAAGTTATTCGAACAATCACAATGGTTTATCAACCATTGCAGCAATCCAAGTTGAACCCAAATGCTCTGGTAATAACTCAGCCATTGAGTTTGAATGGTGATAGTAAATCCCAATTCTCACAGCTAAGATTGCGATATAGTGGTTCAAAGGCAGGCGCCAAGTTTTGATCCATGGGAAATGTTGAATAAATGAGAAGTTTGGTGAAATTTTTTAGTGAGAGCTTCGTTTGGAAAAGAGAAAAGAGCCTTTATAATGTGGAAGAGTTTCATGGGCTTTTATAGCAAAGAAGCAAAAGATAGCTTGACAGCTGGCTACCACTGCAGCATTAGTGGCCCACACCACTGCTTGCCAGACAACTGCAGAAAATGCTGCTTTATCATTAATTCCTCCGATCCAATAAGCAATGTAATTTTCAACTATGAAGCATAAATACTTTTGTCTCACTCAGAAACATGAAAAGAAAAGGGCTTTTGGCTCTTGTATATATGAAAATAAATCATTTGTTATAAGATGTTTCCCAAACTAGGTTCAGAAATAAAAAGAATGTAAAGGAGAAAAATAAGAAGAAAAGACAGACTGGGGCAACCAACTCAAGACATGTTGGACGCCATCTTCACTACTAGTCTCCTTAGCCTCTTCTATCACTACTTGTCTATGTTCAGTTCCTCGACCAGCATCCCCGTCACATTGCATCTCATAACCATGACCTACGGGAGGCCCTATGCTAGCTCTCTATATACATTCATTAATATTAGTTAAAGCATTTCATGCATACATGGCATGTACATTACATATTTGTTTTTGTGCTATTGATTTTGTAGTTATAGATATGTGCTCATCCAAGAGCCTTGCCATTGCCAGCTTCAACCGCACTGCCTCAAACAGCTGGCACACCTCATTATAGTCATCAATCAACACCTGCAGAATAAGACAGGGTAGGGGCTCATAATAAGAAAGTAGAATAAAGAAGGTAGTTATTAGAATAAAGAGTAAATGCTACTCACACAAGTGCAACTAAGTTGTGTCATCCGGTACGGACTTACTAGATGTGTATCAAGCATGCCTTGGGCACTTTGACCTATGCGATCTAGGATGAAAGAGAAAGAAGCGCATAGCCCATGCTCAGCGTAATGACGATAATGGTTGCATCCGGAGCCCTAGGTTCGGGACCTCTCCTCACGCGCTTGTCACATTACCGTTATTGCTATAAGAGTAAGGCATAATCTAAGAATAAAAGGAAAAAGACACTAGGGCAAAGCCAAGATCAAAATTGAATGAGGATTAACACTCATTTGTACTAGGGCAGTGCCCTGGTCTTTATCCAGCTCTTCTGCCTCAGTGAAAGGATCAAACTCAATAGGAGGGGGAACATGGACCAACAATTATGACCACACAAACACTGCATAAGCACTTGGTTCAAAAGCTGCTAGATGTTCTGTAGCAGTTGACCCTCTACAAGCAACAGCAATGTCCTATGCCAACTTGATGGACCTCATTGACAATATATAGTAGGGTGCATCATGAGGGACTCTCCTCTTGTCCGGGCCAAGTTTCCACTCGTATACCCTCTCTTCAAGGTAATACATATCATAGAAGAGTCTTGAAAGAAGGAGACGTCTGTGCTGATAGATGACAGCTGCCTGAACAAAATCGATGAAGTCAGCTGCATCTCCCAATGGATATCCTCTATCTGTAAGATACCAAAAAGAGAGAAGAAGAAGAAAAATCAGTCATAAAAAATACAATAAGAGAGAGAAGAGAAAAGAAAAATATGATAAACAGAGGGAGGTAGTGACTTTCTTAGTCCCAATTCAAGCCATTCAACAGTTGTTAGAACACTCCAATCTCTAAGGTAGTATGTGACTACCTCCTACTGTAGCACCATGCTTGACCTCGAGGTAAAGTCCTCGCATTTACATCCCCCTCAAAGCCGAATAAGCCAGGCATGGGAAGGACCCTATTCTCACAGGCCCAGATCTACATCAAGACAAGTCAAAAAGTAGTGCATAAGGAGAAAAGTAGAATAAGAGCTAAAAATAGGCTATAACCAACAATTCAGATCATGTACCTCAATTGTTTTCTTGTAGCCTATCTTCAAGCGAGCTCCTCGGACGCATAGGCCCATGCCATAATACAAATAAGATAAAGCGACAGCTCCCTAGTTAAATTGCCTGGTGGCATATAAGTCCTGTAAGGATGGTAGCAATGCTAGATCTACATAGTTGCCATGATTTATGAACAAAGTGATTAACAACAGGTAAAATATGTAGGCTTAGGCCACCACATCCACATCCATCTCTGCCACTTATTCTTAGAGCAGCTCTTGATAATAAGTATAGATACTCTCGTATTTAACCCTCTAATCAATAATGGTGGACTCCATGCTAATAGTGGCTCGAAAACTCGCCCGTAGACCTAAACGGTTCAATGTCCTTAACCTATCATTAAAGACAACTGACCGCTCTCCAAATGGTAACCTAGTGATAGTAGCAAAATCTACTAGTGTGATAGTCATCTAGCCGAATGGCAGGTGGAATGTGTGCATGGAATCCATCCACCGATCCATCAATGCTAATATACTAAATGACAGAGAATGTCCTTGCACCAGGGAAAGATTGTCCCCAAAATGACCAAAGCCTACCTCCTAGACATGCTCCTAAACCTGCTTAGGCAGTCAGTCATATCACTTACTAGCACAAAAGTGTTAGCATCGAATTTCCCATGCCTTACACCCGATTGCCAAAAATAAAACCATTATAATTTTGCTAATAAAGTGTGGTGAAACACATTTTCATGTTTTGATATAGGTGAACATGTAAAGATGAGAAGAATAAAAAATATAGAGCATCAAGCAAGCCCTATGGCGTAAGCCATAGAGAGTGCCGCATACCACAATGCTTATGAAGCATGCCACAAGCATGTAAACTAGCCAAATAGCAAAATAATGGCTCACACCAGAACACCTGTGGCGCACGCTACACGTAATGGCGCACACCATTTTTGCTTGTCAGAGGCCCAAAATGCCCAAATCATTAATTCAGGTGAACTCTAACCTAGTTTTTGATTTCTAACTACTTGTTTGCGTGTTTTTAGTACTAATAATGTAGGGACAACAAAGGAAAAGCTTTTGAAAGACCTCCATTGCACCCCAACAAAGGTGGTTAGGCAAGTCGTGCGGCAAGTTGATAGTTGTGCCCACATTCAGCATAAATTTCTATAATTTCATACCGTGACTCATAGGGCGATTCATAGGATCGATCACGGTGTCGGGAAGAAGCCAATCTATGACATTTTTTGCATCCATGGTTGTTTTGGTTACGAAAGAGTATGGAAGAAGAGAGGAAATCTGAGAGGAGAAAAAGAATAATAGGTTGAAAGTGACTAAGTGATGTCACTTTCACCTTTTATAAAGGTTAGTGGGCCTATGGGCCCAACTTGAGCCTCAGGGCTCAACTCGGTCCTTATGACCCATTAGCTGTGTTTAGCCCTCATACTTAGTCAGCAACCCTCCAATGGCTAGTCGCCTAAGCAAGGGCATCATATCACTAGCCATAAGAAAGTTGTCTCGTTTTGCATGCCACGACATAATTTTTGAATAACTCTCACACAAGCAATAGATTCACAAATAAACAAATGCACACATGAATACATGCAAACTCATGCAAATTCACACATTCTCATGCCAAAATCATATGTTGCACGTGTACGCTTTTTTGGACCTTATGATTTCTAACCATAACCGACTAAAGTGCCTCTTTGTCTTTATATTACAAGCATTATTTTATAGGATCCTCCCTAAGTAGAGCATTTCAAAATTAAGCCATCCGAAGTGACGCACCTCTTGAAGTCGAGTTTTCATAGTTAAGTTGTCTAAAGTGACACCTCCTAAAGTGGAGTTTTCAACATTTAAGACTTTCGTAGTGGTGCACCTCCTAAAGTGGATTTATCTCAAATTAAGCTGTTTGAAGTGACACCCCTCCTAACATGGAGTAGCCCAGTTTAAGTCGTCCAAAGTGATGCCCTCCAAAAGGATTAACCCTTAGAAGTCGCAAAAGTCATCGACAATAATTATAGCGCAATTCATTCATCTTTCATCAATCTAGTCAAGTAACGCATCACAGCCCTTCATCCGTTGAAGTAGTCAGAAATGGCATACCCCAAAAGCCACCCGTATGGCATCTCATTCCACTATTCACGATCTGAAAGGATAATCTCCAAAAGGAGAATTCCAATTCAAGCTGTCCGAAGTGGAGTAGCATAGTTTAAGTCGTCCGAAGTGATGCCCCTTCCAAAGTGGGGTATCCCAATTTAAGCCATCTAAAGTAATGCTCCTCTCGAAGTGGAGTAGCCCAGGGAAGCCACAAAAATCGCCAATAATCACGATAGTGTAATTCGTCCATCCTTCACCAATTTGGTCGGTCAAAGCATCACACCCCCTCATCCATTGAAGTCATAAAAAATGACGCACCCCGAAAACCATCCAAAGTGGCGCATCTCATTTTGCCTTACACTAAAAGCTGCTAACTAGCACAAGATAGTTACAGAAGTCACTGAGAAGCACCATGGTGCAATTCTCCTATCTATCAAATCCTGCAATGGTACTGGATCGATCCAAGTATGGCCAATTAAGTCATTTGAAGTGGCGGACCTCCTAAGATGGAGCATTATCAAATCTCCTAATAAAATTGCCAAGATGGCATACCCCATCCATCAAAGCCATTCAGAGAAGGCAAATCAGGTAATTATTTCTTTACTTACGCGTCAACTTTACACTTTGATGACATTTTGCTTTTCAAGCAAAATATAATCAAAGTGGGGGAAACTATAGATGCTTAAATTTTTCTACTAAAAGGTTTAGTGATGATACACCATTTTTCACATGAAACTAGATCGATGTTCCCAATCGCTTTGGTTTTTAGGCCAATGGTCCACGGCTAAGATTGTCTATGTGTTTAACCATTTTTTACTTTTTTGAATCAATGGGCATTTCACAATGGCATCTACCCGCCCGACACACTTCTCGGTACACAACCTCATTTTGCATGGTACATAATTCGATTTGGTAAAAATGGTCTAAGTCCCATTGCAGGGCTTGATAATGACATTTTTGCCACGTCAGCCCTAAAATGGGGTCACCCACACCATTTTGCCTATAAATAAGCATTGGGGGTGTTCCAAAGGGAGGATTTTTTAGACACTTAAGGGAAACTATTGCATTTTTCAAAACTCAACTCAAGAATCAAAGAAAACTTGTGTTTATCTTTGATTTAAGTTGTGATTCATTGATTCTTAGTCATTAAAACCCTTGAGCAAGAACTAGAAATTCCAGAAACACATTCTTAATCTTCATTCATAGACTATTGGATTAAGGACCTAGCTTTGGGTTTCCCTTCATCCATTTTTCAAGCAAATCCTAAAGGAAACCACCAAAGGTGATTTCGAAGGATCTTTAGTCGCTTGCTCCTTTCTTTCTTTTCTTTTTTGGCATTAAAATGCTAATTTGGGTCTGGTTGTGAGGAAAATCTAGAATCAACCAAATAGAGATTTTTGCACCTTCATGGCACGAGGCCAACCATAGTGACGTGCACCTCTACGTGTGGCATGTACCATTTCCCTATGGCTCATGCCTCAAGTGCTAGAATCCCCTATTTTGCCAATAAACATAGAAGTCTTCCTGATTTAGGAAAGTCCCTCCGCCACTACGTGTGGCGTGCCCCATAAGCATGGGGCACATGACATAGTCCTTTGTGGTGCACGACCCTTCGTTTCAGAGTCTCTGAATGTGTAAAAATCTAATAAATGTCCTGATTTGGAGATCCAGTGGCCAAGCTCCGACCTTAAGTGGTTCATGATGCATAATAGGTCATAAATGGATCAAACAAGCAATTAAAACAAGATTGAGAGTAGTGATTGGCGGATTTGTTGATCCTTAGGGATGAACATCAAAGTCATGAGCTTAAATATTGTCAAAACTATAAATTTCTATCTTTAAATTACTGTCCTTTAATTTGCAAGCAGTTTATCATTGTTGTCTTTTAATTTCTCACCTTTTACTTTGATGTTTATTATTATTATTACTCTAACCTTCATTTGTCACCTTTATAATACTTACATTCATCATCTTCATATTTATTGGATGATTGATTGAATATGGATGTTTTGCTTGATTTATTCCCTTGTGAACATTTATTTCTTTTGTGTTTAATTGTGCATGAGATTGGTTTATGTTTTATTTTTGTTACAAAATATAAAGGATCCTTAATGGGATTCTTATTATTGCTTAATGTAATAATTAATTGGGTTTGAAAATTTTTGAGGCTTTAAGGGTAGATTGTATTTTAGGAGATGAATTATATTCTTTTCTCCTTTCCCCCTTTCTTTGTGTATGCTTTATGCTCTATGTTTAGTATGCTTGCAATAATTTGTGTGGATGACATAGTTTTCCAAAACATATACTAAAATGTCTTACATCTCACTTTTAGTTAATCGCATTATTGATTAATTATGAATTAATGGTTAATTAGGAGGCTGGCTTTGTAACATTCCATTTTTTAGTGTCTGAAATAGTGACTTATCGGTCTGTGAATAGTACCATCGGTCCAAGACTTGATATTATTTCGGTCCAAAAAAAGTACAACTTATGTCTAATATTTTATTTAATATTTTTGGAGTATATTTGCATGATTTAGGTGGATAGAAAATACTTCATGAATATTTTTGGAGAATTTAAGTAATTAGTGCATAGTGTTTTCTAGAGGAGTATTATTAAGGAAAAATTGAGAAATTATTTTATGGAGCTAGATAATAATTAGAAGAGAATTATTTGGTGAATGTCTAGGACCCTTGGATGGAATTACCTAAGACTTAATCTTGGCCATCTATTTTGATATAAATTTGGGTAGTAAAATTTTACTTGATTACTTAGTCAACCACCACCTTATTTCTTTTCCTCCTCCATTTTCACGTTAACTTTCCCTCTTCTCCCCCATCATTTTCTTCCAACTTCCTTACTCATTAAACTACACTAAACCACCAAATTCAACCAAAGTTGAGTAATCAAACTTAAAAAATTAAGCATAAAAGGTGATATTTGGTGACTAGAACTTGAGAATTTAGAGAACTCTTTCAAACCAAGTAAGCTGTGAATTTAAGTTTTAAGGATTTAGTTAGGAATTTCATGATATTTAAGTGTTAGAACATGTTAGATTATGCTCTAACCATGCTCTAACCCTTTCTTTGTTAATTTCTTAATTTTAATATGTAATTTTTGCTATTTGAAGAGGTGGGTGAACCATCCTCTAAAGGGAAAGAAAAAGCTAAAGATTGAAGCTTTTTTGAGTTTGCTTTTAAAGGTTAGTGCACTTATACATTTCATTTTCTTTCAATTCACAAAGTTTGCAACTTCTAGGTTTTTAGTGAATTTTGGGGATTTTACATTTTATGTTATGATTTTTTATGTTCGATTGTCAAAGTGAGTTTTTGAATGATTTATAAGCATGTAGAATGCTTAATTGGAAGGGAAAACAATCACTTCCTACCACACTAAGAGTAGTCGAACATAGCTTGGTGAAGGGGCCTATGTTTTCTTTGATTTCTATGTTTGAATTTTGCCTCTAATGAGTTAGTTGATAAGTAATTAAATGGTGGTTTAAACCTCTTTCTTGTATTTCAATGTTTAAGAATTTTTCAAGACTTAAAGAAAGCTTTGAATATGTGAAGAATGGGTTTTATGTTTAATTGATAAATGGTAAAGGTTTTTAATGTTTTTATTAAGTGTTTTTAGCTTGAAATTTGGTAAATGGAAGTAAGAAAATTCTCTCTCCTTTGTGCACTTCTAGAGGCCAAACCACCCTATGATGGTAAGACATGTTTTTCATCTTTTTCTAATGTTGGTTTTAAGTATTTAATGATATGTTATATGGGAATATTTTGAAGGTATGACTGTTGTTATGAATAAGTGTGAGTTTTGATCAATTTACAAGTTGTAAGTTTTGAAGAAGTTAAGAAAAATATGTTAAGTTATAAACTGTTTTAACATGAATTGGTTTATAAGAAATAAGATGATTTAAGAAGAAAAAATATGATCTTGGGCTCTTGTATGCTTGTTGAAATATGGTATGATATGATTCAATTATGTTAGATGAGCATGCTCAGCTTCGATGTCATTATGATATGATATAAGCTATGATCATATGCTAGACTCTGGATACCTTATGTTTAAGCAGACGGACTTATTATGTATAAGTAGGCTTTTAAACCTTTATGATATGGTTGGCGATCTAAGGTCAAATATATTATATTACGAAATGAGTATTTGAGCCCTAAATGAGTATTGTGAGACTTGTTTAATATTAAAAATATTATTGCTTATATTTAATTATATTTAACCGAAAGTAAGAATTTATGTTTTTAAATGAGTATTTTCGTAAGTTTAATGTTTTATACTTTATGATTATGTTTTAAGTAACTTTTTTTATATGAATGGAATTTTATGATCTTATTTCTAAATATTTTTATAAGATTTATGTCTTTAAGTTCGTTGTTAGGCAACAATAACTTTTATGTATATTTATTTAGCACCACTGAGTGATAAACTCAGCACGTTGATTTTTATCACGCGTAAGTTAAGGATAGTGGGTGCTACTCAAAACCGAAGGCATAACAACAGAATTGAAAATTATATTTTGGGTAGATTACGTATATAAATTATATGGCATGTATAATATTAATTTAAGAAGATGTAAAAATAATTAAGTTAATTGATTATTGCTTAGACATATTTTATGGTTGAATGTTAGAACCATAAATGTGATAATATTTATGATGAGTTAGATTATTTGATTGAGGTGAAATTTTAAAAGTGCTTATGACTTGTGTTGATTTGGAGTTTGATGGGGTTTGAAAGATTATAATTGGAAGTGCTTTGTTTTTCATTTATTTGACAATTTCCATTTTTAAGGGAAACTCTTACAGTTTTTTTGCAGGAATTTTCTAAAGCATTTAAAAAAAAAAACACTTGCTAAATATATGAATTCATTATCACTTTTAATTAATAATATGATTTGCAAGTTAGTTAAGACTGTGTTCTGGCATCGAACGTGGCACTTACCGTCTGATCCTCCAGGACCGAGCGACGGGAGTTACAAGTTTAACCAAGCGAAATGGGTGTCTAACACCTTCCTGTTCATACCTAACTCCCGACCCAACCCCATCTCCGGTTAATAAAAACCAAATTAGTCGATTCCAATTAATCGACTAATTTGAGAATTTTTTCCTAATAAGGATTAATGAATGAATCTAATAATGAAAAACAATTTCATTAAATAAAATAAATTAAATCCGTTTGAATCTATTTCTTCCTTTTGAAAAAAAGGAGATGGAAAGACCAACATCCTCACACGCTAAAGTCTTTATCGAGCCTTGTAACCCAATTCTACTATTATTACCCATACTTTTATATCGGATTACACTCTTATCCTAGAATTTGGCTTATATTTTATAACTTCCACTATCTGCTTCTAATCACATCTTTCTCACTAGGCAAGATGAACTGCCCATTCTTTTCTAATTAACAAATCTACTTTGGAACACCAATCCGTCATAACTTCACTATGAATTCTTATTCCAAACTTCATTTTATTATACGTGATCCCTTGACCTATTAAACAACATCTGTGTACCAAGATCTTAACTTCTATCTTCTTTATAGGCTTACTACACAGTAAACTTTCACTTCTCAGTTCCTTTGCTTGTTAACTCTTGGATTACACTAACTATGCCCTAATTATATACTTATCCAACTTACCTTCTTCTACCTGACAATTTTTTATTTTCTAGATGTTCTCAGGCCTAGATCTTTTCTTTTTATCTTGCCACTTATTCGTATGTTGCCTAATTCTTAACATTCGACCCTATAGATATTGAATGACAATTAGAAATCTTCCTTATGAGTCCTTAACTCCCCCTAGCTCCTCAATGGTTCGTACACTTGGCTTGCCTCAAAGTACAATGAAAATGGTATTTTCAAACTATAACATTATTAAAACCAAATAGTTAAAACAAAGGTAAGGATACGGTCATAATATATCTAAAATGTTCCTCTATTCCAAATTTATTTCAATTTAACAAACACTCAAAAAAGCAATTGTCAATCAGAAATTTAAATTTCTAATTGAAACAAATGCAATCATGATTTTTAATAATTAAATCAAGTAAACTGGGTATACGCTTCAAATTATTTTATAATAGTTCAAAAGCATAATATTTTTATTAAAAAAAACTAGATTTTGTAAAGTTTTTAATCTTAGAAATCATAAAGATTCTTAAATAGAACAGCTTTAAACCGTCAAAGCTATTTTTAATAATATAAAAATCCCTTTTTCAATTACCAATCATTTCAAAAAGTCAAAATAACAATTGCTTCAAATAACAAAACCTTTTTCTACATCAAGTAGATTGGATTTTAAAATAATAAAACAAAATTGGGATACGCGAAAATTAAAAATCTGTTTACAAAGTCTAAAGTTTCCCTATCTATACTTTAAAGCATTAGGCATACCACAAGAGTCAAATTCAGAAGAATTCGACACAAACACTACAGCAGTAATATAGATCTTTAAAATTTATAAATGCATATAAATTTAACTTAAAAAATCAAATCAAGTATCATTCAAGATTGAAAATGTCAAATAGTCAAATAGTTTATAATTTAAGAATATTATGTCCATTAGACCAAGGTTTGGTACACATCCAAAATAAGAAGAACTCTACGAGCTAAAAAGGAACTGCTTTGGAATTTTAGGTTCATGTTCATAAGGTAAGGTCTAGATACTTTAGAGCAATGACCTGGACTGATTCCAAAAATTTTTATTATTATTATTATTTTCTCTTTTTTTTTAAGATTTGCATTATCATAAAGAACTCTAAATATTTAATTCTAACTTGTTTATTATAATACTCAAAATATATTCAGTAAATTATGAAATTCCTATTGTTCTTTTACGTATTTGGTCTTTTCTTCCATCAAACAGTAATGATACTTGCGCTATTTATTTTAGGAAAAGACTTTTTGCTTAAACCATCCCTTTATCCTAAGTCCATCAAGTTAAGGACACTGTCTTCGTTAGAAAGAGTGCACTAATTGACCAGGCCACTGCACTTCCTTGATGTCTACTGTGTTTTCGATGATTTATGAGAAAATTTTAAAATATTATTTATTTCTAACCACATATGAGTTCCACCACTTAATTTTTCCTTGTTTCTATAAACATAGTGTGTCAATCCGCACTAGAATAGAATTCAATCCACGATACCTTTTCTTTGTTGGTTACGGCCAATCCCAACATTGAGAAAGAGTCACAACTACAAAATCTTAATTCTTTTAAATTTTTGAATTGCTAGTCCTTAATGCTAGCTTAGAAGTAGAAGGAAAACTGTGTCGGACAAAATGGATGCCTTGATGTTCCGCAATTACTGACTAAGGCCCTAAGTTTTACTCTGATACCATCTTTATCATGACCCATTACTTTAGGCCAGACCGGCGTTAAGACCTGAGTAGACTTAAAGCTACCAAAGCACGTAGTAAACCAAAAATATACTTAATAAATTTTATGTTCAATACAAGTTGCCTCTGGCCCATATCACCAAAATTCACATATCATAAGTCTTGGGTCGCTTGACCCATATTATCAAATTTAATAATAAATCAATTTACAAAGTTTTCTAGGCTTGTATCCATATATTACAAAATAGAAACTTTAATAAGTCATACCCCAAAAATTTCTAAATTTTAATATACACGACTATTGCAATTGCAGAACAGTCAAAGAATTTAAAATTTCCTTCAATACACTGAACAAGATTAATTAAGGTTTCGTTTTAAACATTTCCTCAATATGTTGAGTGGCAAAGAGTCACGCGATACTATAAGATTTGTAACCTGGAAAAATAATACGGCAAAGATGAGTGCTTAAACTCCGTGAGTAGGTTAGTTAATCCTATCACCTCGTACAATCATATAAATGCGTAAACAAATCAATTTAGTCATCCGACTAGTTGTATGATCATGCAGTCATCACACAAATGACATTAACAACAGTAATCATAATTATTAACACCTTCACATAATTATATCACATGAAAATTGATCAATAGCATCACCAAAACCCCTGACGAGCAGTCATCACATAAGGCTCGCCCTCTCATCATGTGTGCACTAAGAAACCGATCCCCATACATGTTTGACCAGTCTCAACCTCACTCGACCAGCCCTTTTATTTTTTTTATAATGTCTTTTCTTTTCCATAGCAATAGGAGGTAACTCTATGATTTTCCATATCATATTTTATTATATGTACATGAAGTCACTGATCTCCCCATACATAGCCAACAATATTATAGATCGCTCTCACAAATCTAATAGTGACTCAATTCATTCCAATTCCACACAAGCAAAGCATACATGAAGCACAACACAACTAATCGAATCATTTACAATAGCAACAGATAATGCAACACAAAATAACAATTTACTAAGTAATGCATGTTTAGCATTTAGCCATGTATGCATGGATGCAAATGCAGGTTAATGATGCAAATTATCTAACACTACTCATCGTTTTACAGTTGGGTTATAAGCTATGTTCCTTTCCCGATATTCTACTATTTGGAATTTGACTCTATGGGACCCGCAAGATCTAAAGAAAGAACCAAAATAAATTTACTATTCATGAATTCTTATTGTCCTTGCTAAATTCTAATTTTTAATAATATTATATCTATCTTTTTCATAATCATTTAGTCCAGATATTCTAGATTAACATAATATTATATTCTAGATAATTTTTAATAATATTATATTCTAGATTAACATAAATTCCTTATTCAAGTTTTCTACCCCTAAGTTATCTATTCTAATCTATGTATATGATATATGCGCTAGCCTAAGTTCTAAGTTCTAATTTGACCATTTCAGTTCCCAAAATCAATCTTAAGTTAGTTTTGATGTCTTTATTGTTCTTTTAATTTATATTTTCTTCGAGTCTAATTCTCTCATTATATATTATCCATTCAACTATCTGGATTGGTCCAATATTTTCAATTTTCACATTCAAGCAATGAAACACATACATTTGTATCACCAACACAGCCCATCCATCGGTCAATCAATCATCAGTCAATTCCCATCCTCCATTAGCTACAATTTCCTTTACTAAATACAATTATAATGACTACACATAAATACATTTAATGAAACTAATTATATGATTTTCTATAAATATATTTAGGATCTAGAAGCGGTAAATATTTCGTTATATAATAGTGGTTCACATTCTCCAAATACCATCCTAATTTGGGCGCGCACGAATAAACTCTAATGGAACTTGGTAAAAGTATAATATCGAAATCTAGAGCTCACCGAATTAGATTTAGATTGTAGAACTGTGATCACTGCAAAGAGGACTAAATTCTGCCCCAAGAAACCTCACCGGCCTGTCACCGGACCACCACCGCCCGCCACCATGCAAAATCGATTTCAATGAAAAAGGCACCAAACCGCTCAAATTTTCTCCTGGAGTCCATATCCGGCTTCAATTTGAAGAAAGGAGCCCTTTGGCCGAAAATTACATCGAAAGCCTCCTCCTTGCCGTCGATCATGGTGGATTAGTGGAATGGAGCTAATCACTGGAATTTATGGAGAGGAAACGCTCATGAGATAATTTGGCGCCGATCGAAGGCCTCCATGAGGACTGTCTTTGCCAATAACGACAAGAATTGCCTAAAAATCCATCACTGCGACGCTGAATCCCATTACTCGCGATTTCCCTTGATCCAGGCCTCTGCCACATCACTGTGACGCTAAATCCCATTACTTGCGATTCCCCTTGATCCAGGCCTCTGCCATGCAAACTGTAGCCATAGGTGTGTTCGTCTTGCCGAGTTCTTAAGGTTAGAGCCCTCACTCGCTGAAAATAATGATCATTTTGCCGAAAAACAGGAAGAAGAGAGAGGCGTTGTGATCGTCCGACGAAGGAGAGCAAAAGAATTTGGGATTCTCTCTTCTCACCCCAAAAAATATTTATACCTTGATTCAGTCCAATTTGGATTTGGTCCAATTCAATAGAAAGTTCTAGATTTTTAACCTATTTCAGCTGGTTTGATTTATTTTCTAATGGTTTTCAAGCGGTTTGATTTATTTTAGTTGACCTAGTCAAGTTCTAGAACCTTTCTTCAATTTATTCAACAATAAGTGTACTACAATAACATTTGAGTTTAGCTTAGGATAATCAATTTATTTTATTGTTTATTTATTTATTTCATTTTTATAATTGATTCAATATTCAACGTCTAATATTAATTCTTAGGAATTTAAAAATATTCTCGACTAGAAGTTTCAATAATATACTTTAGGTTCAGACCCAACTCTATAAATTTGGACTCAAATTAAAATTTTTCGGTATTTACAGTCCATGTTAGTCAAAAATTTAAATTTTTGATTTAATTAAAATTCAAATATTTTTAAAATAATTTTATGAGATATTTCACTAAGGTTATTTTAGAACATCTTAAATTTTATAAGGACAATATAGAAAATCTCATTATTCTCTTATTCTCTTTTTTACATCTATTTATATTAAATATAAAAGTGAAAATAAGGGGAGAATAATGAGATTTTCGATAACGTCCTTAATGAAATTTAAAATATTTTAAAATAACTTTAGTAATAACCAATTAGAAAATTATATTTTATTATTAATATATTTATAAAATTATTTTAAGCCAATAATATCTTCTCACCTATGTAAGTGAGATGTCTTAAGTTCGAATCTTTTTCAGTACAAGTATATTCACCAATTTAGTGAGTAAAAAATAATTCTTTATTGATGGCTCATAGTGTTATTTTAGCCCATTAGGTCTCATAATGAATTAAAAGAAATTATTTTTTAAATAAATATATATAGATAATTAAGCAATTAAAAATTTAAAGTTTATTTTTGCTAAATTTATTTTTTAATAAATATATATAATAATGATATATTTAAAAATATTTTTATATTTTAATTATTAAACATTTAATTCTTTTAGAATATAGATAAAAAAAAGAAAGAAAATATATTTTTTTTATTAATATTCTTGTAATACCCCGAAATTTTTATTTCGAAACATTCCCATTTAAATTTAAATTGTAAATTATTAGCCAATAATATTACGCCACGTAATATTATGGGAATCGAAAATCATTTTTGGTTCGCCCGAAAATTTATTGAATAACCG
>CANUEX010085995.1:0-18468 GCA_948099535.1 Jatropha multifida | reverse complement strand
ATTCGATTAACGGTTATTCAATAAATTTTCGGGTGAACCAAAATGATTTTCGATCCCCATAATATTACGTGGCGTAATATTATTGGCTAAAAATTTACAATTTAAATTTAAATGAGAATGTTTCGAAATAAAAATTTCGGGGTATTACACAGCAAAAGCACTACAACTGTAGTCCCAGATCTCCAGGCCACCAATGTCCCAAAATAAAGGTTTTCTAATTTCGGCACTCCTCTTTTTAGGGTTTTTGAGAAGGTAAAAGCAGCTGGTTTGCTAAGGTCATTCGCGCTGAAACCCCCTCTAATAAATCCACCCAAAAGCTTCAATCAAAATGCATTTTGTCAATTCCATCAAGGCAAGGGCCATACTACAGATAAGTGTCTATGGCTAAGGTATTAAATTCATAATTTGATTGATGAAGGCAAGATCACTAACCCGGAGAAGTCAAGGCCCAGCATGCAGACCGACCCACTTCCAAATTTCAAGAACGTGCCGCCAACAAAGAATTTGTATATGGTTGAGTCAGGGAAGACTCCAGAGTAGATACTATATGAACTAAGGGAAGAGAAAAAGGAAATTGAGGATAAAAAGTTACTAGAGCAGATCGAGGTCATGGTGCTGGATGTCTAGGATAGTGATGACGAGCCGACAATGAAAATGGGCTGATCTGGATAGATAGTGAAGATCAGGTGGTAGCAGAGTTTGTTACTCTAAATGTTTGGAGTAGCAAGGATGAAAAGGAAGCGGAAGTGATAAGCCATGTGACCCGTAGTGGTCAAATTTATCAACCCAATCCAGTTAAGCCTACCGAGGAAAAAGGAAAGGAGAAAGCAAGTTCTTCAAGTGTGCCAATGGGAGAAGCTGAAGATAATACAATGGTTAAGCAAATGAAGAGAACAAAGCAAGTGTGAGCATGTGGGATTTGCTGATTTCATTAAAGGCATATAGGAGGCCTTATCGAAATTTGTGGGATTGGCTCGACATGATCCTTTATTGATAACATTTTTGGATGATGAGCTTCCTCTTGAAGGAAGAAATCACACAAAAGCTTTATTCATCAAGACTGAGGTGAGGGGTAGAGTTACGGGAAATGTGATGATTGACGACGGTTCAACTTTGAATGTATGTCCATTAAAGCTCCTTTCTAAGTTTAAGTTGGATGTGTCAGATCTAGAAACTTCTGATGTCATCATTAGAGCTTATGATGACTCAAGAATACAAGTGGAGGGAACTTTCAAAACAGTGGTGAAAGGTGCCCTATTGAAAAGGAAACTGAATTTATAGTGATTGACATCCCACCAACATTCGCCTTATTATTGGGGAGTCAGTGGTATCATTCATTGGGAGGTGTACCGTCTACTTTGCATTAGAAGATAAAATTCCCATTCAATAGGAAAATTATCACTATACTTGCTACCAACGAGAGAAGTGTGGCTTTGCTAAATGTAGAAAAGTAGGTTTTACTCCCTTGGACTAGTTTCCAAATTGCTGTTTTCGGTTATGATATGGGGGCCGCCATATGCAATATCATGAAAAAGGAATTTTGAAGAAGGAAAAGGATTGGGGAAGGATCAACAAGGGATCACTGAACTCCCAAAGATTCACACTCAAAGGAATTGAATGGGCTTGGGATATAAAGTCAGGAGCAAGTCATCAAAGACACTTGGTTGGCTAGACATAGATGAACATTTTGTCCATTCAAGTGAGCATTCCTCTCCATGTTTATCAGTTTGTGAATAGTACCACCGGTCTGGGACTTTGTATTATTTCGTCGAAAAAATTACTATTGATGTCCTTTATTTTATTTAATATATTTGGAGTATGTTTGCATTATATAGGTGGGTATAAAATACTTTATAAATATTTTTAGAGAATTTAAGTAATTAGTGAATAGTGTTTTCTATTGAATTAATATTAAGGAAAATTAAGGAATTAATTGTATGGAGTTCATTGAATAAATATGTGGAGTTAAATAATAATTTGTGGAGAATTATTTGGTGAATATTTTGGATCTTAGGATGTAAATACCATGACCAAATCTAAGCCTTCAACTTGTCAAAATCTTATGAATTAGCAGTACATTGAATTGTTGACTTCCAACTAAACAACACTTATCTTTTAATAACATTTTTTCTTCTTGTTTCTCATTCTTCAACGCCATTTCTTCGTTCTTCTCCTCTATGTTCTTTCATTTTCTCTACTCACCAAACTACACTAAACCACCCAAATCAAATCATAATTAAGTAATTAAACTTGAGCAATTAAGCTAGAAAGGTGGTATTTGGTGATTTTAATCAATGAAATTGGAGTTTAGTGAACCTTCCTCAAAGGAAAGATAAAGTTTAGAGCTTTCTAGTCCTATTTAAGCTTGTTAATAAGGTTAGTGCAAGTATTAATTTTATTCCTTTCCATTTCTCTAAGTTTACCATTTCTAGGTTTTAATGTAATTTTTGGGAATTTTGTATACTTTGATTTAATTGATGGGTTTTGATTGTTTTTAAGTGTTTTTGAATGATTTTTAAGCACGATTGTATGCTTAATTGGAAGGGAAAATATTCCCTCCCTGCTACCTTAAGCTTGGCCGAACCTACTTGGGTGAAGAGCCTTATGTTTTCTTTAATTTCTATACTTGATTTTGACTCCTAAGTGTTAGTTGATAAGTAATTGAATGGTGATTTAAATTCCTACCTTGTATTTTAATGTTTAAGAATTTTTCAAGACTTAAAGAAAACCTTAAATGTGTAAAAATGAGTTCAATGTTTAAATGATGAATGGTAAATATTTTAATATTTTATTTAAGTGCTTTAAGCTTTGAAATGGTGGTTTAAACCTTTATCTTGTATTTTAATGCTTAATAACTTTATTAAACTTAAAGAAGGTTAAGCTATGTAAGTATATATTTGAAAATGTAAACTTTGATGGCATGAGTATGAAAAGTTGTGAATTTTTCCTAATTTGTAAGTTTATGATAATTTGAGAAAATAGTGTTTTGGGTAACAATTAAGTATACAAATGTTTTGCTTGATTTTGATTCCAAAAGTGTTGTATAATAAGTAACTATATGGTGGTTTAAATCTCCACTTGTACTATTAATGTTTATAAACTTTATAAGACTTAAAGAATGTTTAATTCATATAAAAAAAAGACTTTTAAGATTAAAGGATTATGGATTAAATTTGTAATGGTTTTTATAAGTGTTTTCAAATTGTAATTATACTTATGTGAAAGAAGGAAACTCCCTTTCTTTGTGCTCATGAAGAGGCTGAACCACCCTAGGGTGGTAAGACTTGATTTTCATTTCTTTTAAGTTGGTTTTAGTCCTTTTATGTTAAATTAAGTATATACTTTGAATATGTAAACTTTGAATTTCATATGTAAATGGTAAATTTTACAAGTTGTAAGTTTTAATGAAGTTGAGAAAAATATGTTTAAGTTAAATAAATATTTTTGAAATGTAAGTTTTGATGCATAAGTATGAAAAAGTGAAAATTTTACTAAGTTGAAAGTTAAGTGAATTTTGAAGTAAAAAAATATTTAAGTTATGAAATGATTTATGATGGGAAGGTTTATAAGAAATATTATGAATTAAGATGAAAGAGTTTATTTTGGGCTCTTGTATGTTTTGGTTGAAATGTAGTATGATTTGATTCAATTATGTAAGATTAGCATGCCCATCTTCGATGCCATTATTTTATTAAGCTATGATCATATACTAGGCTCTGAATGCCTTATGTTTAAGTAAACGAGCTTTATATGTATAAGTAGGCTTTTGAAGCTTTTATGATATGGTTAGCGACCTAAGGCCAAATTTGATATGTTACAAAATTTAATCCACTTATATTTCTCCTAAGTGTATATGAGCCATATGTAAATATTGTAAAAGACATTAGATTTTGTTTTTAAGATATTATTTATGTTTAATTAAAGTAAAGATATATGTGTATAAAAAGGTATTTTTTTAAGGTTGTTATTTTATCACTTTATGAATATAAGGTTTCTTATTGCTTATGTTTTTAAAAAGTATCCCTATAAGAACAATGTGAGGAGTATAAGAGTTGAGTTTATCAAAATATTGATTTGGAATTATACATTTTTTTTAAATAGTAAGTGTTTTTCACAAATTATGTTAAAGTAAAATATAATTTCTACATAAGTTTAAGATTTGTTTTTATGATGATTTTGATTTCCTTGTTTATTTGAAAGCAAAGCTTTATGTTTTAAAAGGGTATTTTATACAGTTGATCATCATCATTTTAAGATTTTGTAATTTCTATGATTTATACTTTAAGGTATGTTGCTTATGCAACATGGATTTTTATATGTTTATGAGCACTACTAAAGTTATATACTTAGCGCGTTAATTTTTATTACGCGTAGGTTAAGGACAGTGGGTGCTTTTTGAAGATCTAGAGTGTAGCTTCAGAGTTGAAGGATATTCTTGGTAGTAGTAGATTTTGGTTTATGAACTTAAGTGTATATGGCATGTATAATTATAACTTAAGAGAATATATTAATTGATTAATGTAAATTATGTAAGTTATGTGAGTTTAATGTTTAATTAATTAAGCTTATGTTATGGAGTTATGTATGTAAATTATTTAATGGATAAATGTAGGAATAATTCTTCACTAATGTATGAAAGAACCTTAAGACTTGTGATATATTTTAATGTCATTACTTCATGATATTTATGATGAATTAGAATAAATGATTGAATGTGGATTTATAGAAGTGTTTGTGGCTTTATATTGATTTAGTTTTTAGTGGGATTTTAGAGGATTATTATTGGAAGTGCTTTGTTTTCATTTGTTTTGGCAAGTTCATTTTTAGGGGAAACTCTTGCGATTTTTCTATAGGAATTTCCTAAAACATTTTCAAGTAAAAAAATTACTTGTTAATGATTAATCATAGCCACTTCAAATTTATAATATGATCTGAGTTAGCTAAGATGGTGCCTTCGGCACCAAATATGACACTCATCGTCTAATCCTCCATGACTAGGCGGAGGATGTTACAAATGCCATCACTGTCAAATGGGTTTATAGAACTAAGTTAAATCTAGATGGTTGTATTTTCAAACATAAGGTCAGATTGGTAGTCAAGGGGTACACACAAATGGCTGGAGTAGACTATGGCGAAACATTTGCACCTGTGGCACGACATGGATCTATTAGAATGCTGCTTCCTTTTGCTATAAAAAATGGTTGGAATGTGTTTCATTTAGACGTCAAGTCTACCTTCTTAAATGGAATTCTTGAGGAGGAGATTTATGTGCACCAACCTTAAGGCTTTGAAGTTGCAGCTTATGAAGAGTGTACAGGCTAAAGGAGGCCCCTGTATGGGTTGAATTAGGTCCTAGAGCGTGGTATGCAAGGATTGATTCTTACTCAATCCAATAAAGATTTCCTAGGAGTGATAACGAAGCTACTTTATATGTTAAAAATTTAAAAGATGGTGAAAAGTTATTTTTTCCTTATATGTAGATGACATGTTAGTAACAGGAAATGTGTTTCAGTTGTTGAATAATTTCAAGAAAGAAATGCAATAAGAGTTTGAGATGCTAGATTTAGGTTGATGAATTATTTTTTGGGAATGGAGGTCAATAAGATGGAACAAGGCATTTTTCTCACTCAAAGAAAATATGTCTGGGATGTCCTTAAGAAATTTTTGTTGGAGCAAGGTAAATCAGTTTCAACACTACTTGTCCCCAATGAAAATTAACTTTAGATGATGGAGAAGACAAGGTGGACTCTAATGTTTACAGAAGTTTGATTGGTTGCCTACTGTATTTAGTGGCTACATGACCTCATCTTATGTTTTTAGCTAGTCTTTTGTCTGGGTTTATGTATTCACCAAATCAAGCTGACCTTAATGCTGCTAGAAGAGTGTTAAGATATATTAAAGGTACAATTGACTTTGGTATTTTGTTTAAAAAGTTCAAAGATGGAAAATTGCAGGGATATGTTGATAGTGATTGGGCTAGAAGTATGGAGGATTACAAGAGTACTTCAAGATATGTCTTCTCATTTGGTTTCGATTTATTCTCATGGAACTCCAAAAAGCAAGAAGTTGTTGCTCAATCAGCTGCTGAGTCTGAGTATATATCAGCTGCTACTACAGCAAATCAAGCCATTTGGCTTAGGAAATTGATGGCTGATTTAAGGGAGGAACAAGTTGAGCCTACTTTTATTATATGTGATGATAAATTTACTATTGTTATTGCAAATAATCATGTTCAACATCATAGAACAAAATACATTCAAGTGAAATTTCATTATATTAGAGAAGTAGAGAAGAATCACGAAATTTAGTTGTTGCATTACAAGTCTAAAATGCAAATTTCTGATATACTGACCAAAGCACTTCCCAAGAGCAGGTTTGAAGAATTATGAAGCTTACTATGTTAAAGAAAAGTCTCAAGGAGAAGAGTTGATGCATTGGGACATTTCTTAGCTGATTTTGTGGAGCTACAATAATGTTTTCTTCTTTTGATTATGTTTTTTCTTTGATATATTTCTTATCCATTTTTTATTCTTTTCAATTTCTAAGTTGTTCTTTGACTTAAGGGATATTAGTAGCTTAAATAAGTTGTTGGTAGCAAATGAGACAACTTAGAGAAGTTGTTAGCAGTAGATTTATTTCATTCTACAATCAGATTAAATATTTTGTATTTAAACACATCATATCAATGAACTTTATACATTGCAAGAGTAGCAATTTTCTATAATTTATCTTAAATATTTTATTCTTTTTCTTGTCATTTCTTATAAAAATGACCAATTGACGCAATCCAGGTTTAAACATAAGGAAAAATGCAAAAATAAAGGTTGCCATCATTTCTATTATTGCTATGAAAAGGGTAAAATGACCTATAATCAACTTTATAGGCATCCCATTTTAAAATCATCAAGGGAGTATCGAGAAGAATGGATAAGAAGGCTAAAACAAAAGAGGTTGAGAATATCAAGGATATTGCATCTGAGATGGTGAAAAATTTGAATATAACCTCATGGAGAAAAATACGAATGCCAGTGTCCTGTCCATTGCCTCCAGGTATAGTAAAGGCTACTACGAAAGCCATAGTTGCACTGAGAGTGGCAAAAATCATGCATGAATTAGCTATATTTTGCATTCATTCCTCTCCTTTTTGAATTAAGTCTTGTGTTCCATTATAAATAATTCTCTTGCGGTCTCCTTCACATCATCTTTGCCATCTATTTGTTGTGGACTATTTATGGCTTCTATTTATTGTGGACTAACAACATTCTTTACTTCCTATAATATATATATATATTCTTGGAAAATCCACTCAATAAATAAAACATAATTACTTCCTTTCTAAATACTTGTCACATTTAAAAAAGTACTATATTCTAAAATACTTATCACATTTATCATTTTTTCCTATACAATTATTGCTTCAATTCCTAAAAAATTTGATGCTTGAATATATTAAATTAATGGTAATATATTCAATTTACTCAATAATTTATTGTAACTTAGACAAAATTTGACAGTTTTCTTAATAGACGAGAAATTTCAAATGTGACAAGTATATAATACCTCAAACCACAAAAGTTGGCTCTAGAGTTGAAGAGCCAGACCTACTACAACATTTAATCGAGTTGGAGAAGGTGAAATTCTAGCCAAATGCAACATGTTATTCCCTTTGTTATTTATATATATGTTTATCAGGTTCTTCATTTAACAGATTTCACATATGAGTTTGAAGATCTTCTCATGTCAGTGCAAAATAGTTATATGGAATATGGTATAGCTACTCTTGTCCACTTTGAGTACTAAATTAGGATATAAGCATATAAGTATTGTAACACCTACTGCCAGTCCTATAAGATTAGACGGTGGATGACACATTCGATGTTGGAGGCACCATCCTAATTAACATATAAATAATATAAGAATTAGAAGTGACTAATTATTCACAAGTTCAGCTTTTTTTTTTTTGAAAATATTTTGGAAAAAATCCTATAGAAAAACTATAAGAGTTTTCCCTCCAAAACAAGTGAATACAAAGAACTTCCAATTTAAACTCTGAGTCCCCATCTAACTCCAAATATCAACACAATATTGATCGTACTTCCATATTTCACAATCATGCAATTTCTCAAAGCCATCATAATCATTATCAATTGAAGACATTAAAATATATAATCAAGTTTTAATGTTCTAAACTTGCATTTCTAACTTAGAAAATATTCTACATGTAAACATTAAATAAATCCATGTTAATCTCCATAATCATAAGCCTAATTAAATGTACATCAACATTCTTAATTTACATAACTCAAATAATACATTCTCCTTATAATAATTATACATGCCATATATTTTTAAATTACAGAAAACTAAGTTTTATCATTACCAAAAAGATTTCTCTTCAGCTTTGACACTACTCCCCTTGTCTTTGAGCAGCAACTACAGTCTTCAGCCTACGCGTTATAAAATCAACATGCTGAGTATATAACTCACTCAAAAGTCAAATACATTCCAATGTTGCAATGGCAATATACTTAAAAACTTAAATTATAAAAGAAATGCATGATCATAAATCATTTGTAAATCACACATATAAACACCTATTAAACACATATAAATATATTTCTACAAATAATCAAAAGCAATCTTAATTATCATTATATCAAATCATATATTCATTTAGAAAACAAGTTTCATTTTAATATGTTATAGAGATTCATTTACTAACAAAATCATTTATTTCAAACTAAAATCAACTCATAGAGTTTTTGTGACTTCTCGACCCGACAAAGCGATCCTAAGAGGGTGGGTAGAGAGGGTTCCTGGCGAGCTTCTAGGATGGTAGGCTAGCTAGGGTAGTGGAATACAGGACACAGGAATGAATCGGATCATATATCAAAAAGGGATAAACTAATCATCAAAGGCGCCTTTTGGTGGAATGGCTGAAGAGTTTAAAGAACTCTAAGGTTAAGCGTGCTCATTTGATAGAAATCCTAGGATGGGTTATCTCCTGGGAAGTTTCCCATTTCACCTGCGGGACAAAACCGTGCGGGTCTTGCCGATCTAGTATGGGATGGAACGGCTTGATCCAAAGCGGACAATTCCTCTGATGGTTGGAGTCAGGGTGTAACAGTTTTATTAAGTTTACTTTCCTTATAAATATTCTCATAAAGGGGCTCACATACACTTAGGACATTTAGGAGAAAATGAAGCAGATAAGATTTCACAACTTATACATAATAGACTTAGTTCGCCAACATAATCATAAAGGCTTCAAGAGCCAAACTTATACATATGGAGCAGGTCCGCTTAAACATATGACACCCATGTGTCTAGCACATAATCATAGTTATCATAATGGCATTGAAGCCAAGTATTCTCATCTTATATAATAAATCAAATCATCCAACAAATTCACACCAAGCATATTAGAGCACAAAAATTAATCTTTCTTTTTAAATTCATAATATTTCTTGTAAATTCATTTCTTTAGTCTTCTTAAAATCATAAAAGCATTATCATATAAATCATTCCTTTATTGTGCAATTCTTTCATTTCAAAGCATTTCATACTTAGAAATAATATTTTTCATTATCTCACTAACTTACAACTTAGGAAATTATCAAATTTACATACTTATATATGGCAAAATCTCTATTCTCAAAATAAATTTTTATCATAGCTTTAAAGTAACCCAAAGATCAATTAAAAGCAAGAAAAATAGGCCTTACCACCCTAGGATGGTTTGGGCTCTTCAAGGACACAAGGGAAGGAATTTTCATCCTTCCATTAAACATGTTAACCAAGTCAATTACACTTAAAAAGACCATTTAAAACCTTAATTTTTATCCATTTAGTCATCAAACTCTTTTTTTTACAACTTTAGCATTCTTTAAGTTATATGAAAAAACATCAAAACTAAGGGTACATGATAGAAATTTTTACCACATATCAAAATCATATCAAACATCATTTTAAGAGCACAAACAAGCAAAGAAAGCAAAAGAAACTCAAATCCCTTTTTCTAAGTAGGTTTGACCTCCCTTAGATGGAAAATGAGGAAATGTTTTCCTCTTCAAACAAACATATTTCTATGCTTAAATGTTACCCAAGAACATATTTAAACATTCAAAATTCAACAAATCAAACAAATCATACAAAAATCTCAAAATTTGACATAGAATCTAGAAATTGAAACTTTGGAAAAATAAAAGAAATAAAATATTCAAGAGCACTAACCTTCAAAAGGCTTCACTCAAGCCCTCAAACCTTACTCTCTCACTTATCTTTGGTGGAGGGTTCACCCACCTCTACATAAAGGGAAAAACCAACATCACTTAAAGAAAACAAACAAGAAAAGAAATTGGAGCACGATTAAGCATGAAGATGCAAAGAAAACCTCAAATCAATTCTTAGAAATTTCAACTTACTTGACTTTGGTAGGAAATCACCAAATTTCTTGAATTCAATAACCAATTTTTAACTCCTAAGCTTAGTTCTCTAAGATTAATTAGTAACTTAAGGTTTAATCAGGTTGTTTTAGTGTAATTTGATAGTAGGAAATTGAAGAAAAATGGAGAGGAGGAGGAGAGGAAGAACACGCCTAAGACGGAGGAGAAAAGAAGGAGAAAGTGTTGTGTTAATAGTGATAAAAATTTACTTTTGTAGTCAACATAACCAATTTTGCTACTTGCTAAGACGATGACAAATGGAGGGTTAAGATTGAGTCATGGGTATTCCAATCTAATGGCCTAAAATATTCTCAAATTAATTCTCCTCAAATTATTATTTATCTCCACATAATTATTAAATTTACTCCATGAAAATAATTCCTCAAATTTCCTTAATAATTAAACACCATAATCCACTATTCACTAATTGTCTAAATTCTCCAAATAAATTCATAATTTATTTTCTACACATCTAAATCTAGCATACATGCTCCAAATATATTAAATAAAATATAAAACATAAATAGTAATTTTTGTGGATCAAAATAATATCGATTCTCGGACCGGTGGTACTATTCATAGACCGATAGACTACTATTTCAAACACTGAAAAAATAGGGCATTATAAGTATGATCAAGAATTCAACATTTCCTTATTTTGGCTGTTGCAAATATTAGACGCTGATCATCTTTAGGGCCCAGCTATCATAAATTTAGAAATTCCACTATCATCTAGTTCCGATAATACTTTCTTTCGTAGCTTTTTAACTAGCTTAAGCCAATGCTTTTTCTCCGCCAATATGGTCAAATCTGAAATTGATCAGTTTAAGAATTTATTTCATCACATTTCACTTAACAAATGCAACATAATTATTATAAGATAATAATACTCATAGAAATTTATCCAGTTGATGGAAGGTATATGACACTTTCAAGCAATGTGCGCAATGCTAATGTCCTAGTAGCCAACTCAAGCTTTGTATTCACAAACTTCAGTGCAACATCTAATTCCAAGATGTAGAAAGAATCATTAGTTTTATTCTTTAGTCCATAAGTGGGGCTATAGATTCGATGTAGGTAAGTTTTTCTCTTTTTAATTGAATGTTCGATATAAATGAACTCAAAATATAAAATTCATTTATAAATAAAGTTAGATATAATTTATTTGTAAATGAATTTTTTCATGTTTGGAATAAATTCAAAAATTGAAAATACATTTGCTTTTATTCCAAAAATATCCCTAATTAAATAATATTAGAAGATTAGGGGGATGGATAGTTCTGTAATAAAGCTTTAAGTTATTTTAGATCGTAGAATTCATTTGGAAATTCAACATTTTTCTTTTATAAAATTTGGTTTAATTATATTCAAATCCATGAAATTGAATTCTTTATTTTAATTCACACTGCACAAAAATTTAGATTTATAAATGATGTAACAATCCGTTTTTTAGTGTCTTTTGCAGTGTCAGTAATAGTTATTTACCGGTCTGTGAATAGTACTATCGTTCGGGACTTGGTATTATTTTGGTCCGAAAAAATTATTATACATGTCTAATATTTTATTTAATATTTTTGGAGCATGTTTGCATGATATAAGTGGGTAGAAAGTATTTCATGAATATTTTTGGAGAATTAAGGCATCTTATGAATAGTGTTTTATAGTGTAGTATGTTAAGGAATAATTGAGGAATTATTTTTGTGGAATTAATTTAATTAATTGGTGGAGTTAAATAATATTTGAAAGATAATTATTTGATGAATATTTAGAGCCATTGGATGAGAATACTAGAGACTTGATCCCATTGATTTGGCATAAACCTAAGAAGTCAAGTTTGACTTTTCTACTTAAAAGTTACCACTCATCAAGCAACACATTCTCTTCCTTCTTCTTCTTCTTCTTCTTCTCCAACGCCAACTTCTCCTTCATCTTCTTCTCCATTTTATTCCAATTTTTTACCATTAAACCACCTCAAATTTCATGAATTAAACCAAAGTTTAGTAATTAAACCTTAGGAATTAAGTGAAAAGAGTAAGAATTTAGAGTCCTAAGCAAAGGAAATTGGAGTTGCCATTGAAGTAAGTAAGTTGTGAATTTTGAGTCTTGAGAATTTATAAGTAGAATTCATGGTTAGGACTTGTAATTGATGCATTAAATCATGCTCCATTCATTTCTTTTGTTAATTTTTTATTTTAATGTAAATTTTCCTACTTTGAAGTGGTTGGAGAACCCTCTACCAAAGGCAAAGAGAAAGTTCAAGACTAAAGCTTTCTAAGCTTATTTAAGCTTGCCATTAAGTTTAGTGCAATAATACTTTCATTCCTCTTTCAATTTCTTTAAGTTTTGAATTTTTAGGTTTTGAATGATTTTTGAGAATTATGTGAATTGTGTTGGGGAATGAGTATTTGAATGCTTTTACATGATTTTCCATGTATTTTAAGCTTAATGAAATGCTTGAATGAGAAGTGGAACATCCCTTTCTCTTTCCCCTTCATTTGGCCGAACCTCCTTAGGAGAAAGGGCATGAACTTTTGTTTCATGCTTTAGTGTTCTTTGATTTTAGTGTGGTTTTGAGTGGGGTTGTCTTTGAGAAAATGAGGTTAATTTAAAAGAAAGCATTTTCCCTTTTCATTTGAGGGAGAGGCCGAACCTAGCATAGGTGAAAGGGCCTTGGGTTTTCTTTGTTTTTCATGTGAATTTTTAACTTAAATGAGTAAATTGCTAAGTGTTTTAAAGGTGGTTTAAATCACTACCCTTAAATTCTAATGTTTAAACATTTTGCAAGACTTAAAGAAGACTTTAAATGAGTAAATAAGTTTGTAAGACTAAATGTGTTCAACAAAGGTTTTAATGTTTTAACTAAGTATTTTTAGCTTGAAGTATGATGTTTTGTGGAAGGGGACTTTTTCCCCTTTTGATTTCCTAAAGAGGCCGAACCACCCTAAGGTGGTAAGGCATGTGTTTTGTCTTCTAAACATTGATTTCCAAGTATTTTAAGTTATGTATGTATGTGTATTAAAGAGATATGATTTTGTTTTGGAACATAAGAAAGATTTGATAAGAATTTACAAGTTGTAAGTTAAGTGATGTTGAAATAATAAATATTAAGTTATGAAATGTTTTGCTAAGGAATTATGAATAAGAAATAAGATTATCTATAAAGAAATGGATTTGTTTTGGGCTCTTATGTACTTGGTTGAAATGTGGTATGATATGATTCATTTATGTAAGATGAGCATGCTCGACTTTAATGCCATTATGATATAATATGAGCTATGATCATATGCTAGGCTCTGGATGCCTTATGTTTAAGTGGACGCGCTTACTATGTATAAGTAGGCTTTAATGCCTTTATGTTATGGTTGGCGACCTAAGGCCAAATATGTTATGATACGGAATCGAATCTACTATTGTTTCTCTTGGTCTATTTGAGCCCCAATGATACGGTAAAAGTAATGAAACATATGTTTTTAATGCTAGAAAAAAATATACGGTTGCTATTTTTATTTGAAAGCATGAAAATGTGTTTTTCTTTAAATGAACATTTGATATACTTATAATTTTTGTTAACTTATGGTGAAGTTTTCATATGATTTATGTTTTAAGTATTTTCAATACAATCGAAATTTTACGATTTATTTCTAAGCATTCTATATGAGACATGTTCTAGTATTCTTTTAGCACCACTGACTTTCCACTCAGCGCGTTGATTTCTATCACGCGCAAGTTAAGAGCAGTGATTGCTACTTGAAGACCAAAGGCATAGCATCTGAGAGGAAGCCTTATTTTTTGTAGGATATGTATTAGGATGTAAATTATGGCATGTATTGAAATATTGTAAAGAGTTTGGGATTGTAAATATTAAGTTGTAAATCAGTGAGATTTGAGACTAATTATAATGTTTTATCTATATATACATTTTAAGTGAATGATCATTAGCAATTATTTCTTGAATTGATGATATTCTGTTAGGATGGAATTTAAGATGATTGATGTGACTATATAGAAGTGCTGTGTGATCCATTATATTGAATTGGAGGTTTGGGGTTTGGAGGAGTAAATATTGAAAATGTATTTGTTTTCTGTGTGGCAAGTCGATTTTTAGGGGAAACTCTTACGAATTTTCCATAGGAATTTCCCCTGTAACGAACTATTTTTTAGTGTCGGTAATAGTGATTTATCGGTCTGTGAATAGTACCGTCAGTCCGGGACTTGGTATTATTTCGATCCGAAAAAATTACTACATGTGTCTAATATTTTATTTAATATTTTTGGAGCATGTTTGCATGATTTAGGTGGATAGAAGATATTTCACGAATATTTTTGGTGAATTGCGGCAACTAATGAATATTATTTTTAGTGTACTATATTATGGAATAAATGAGGAATTATTTTTGTGGAGTTAATTTAATTAATTTGTGGAGTTAAATAATATTTGAAAGAGAATTATTTGAGGAATATTTAGAGCCATTGGATGAGATTACTTAGGATTTGATCTTGGCCATTCATTTGGCATAAAATGAGTAAGCAAAGTTTGACTTTGCTACTTAAGTTACCAACCAAGCAACAACTTTTCTTTCTTCTTCTCCATCTCCATCTCCAATCCACTACCTTCTCCTTCTTCTTCCTCCATTTTCTTTCATTTTCCTACTTCAAAATCTCACCAAATCACTTTGTTTAAGCCTTAAAATAGCAAGTAAACACTAAGACTCAAGCTTAGAAGTAAGAGTTTGAAGCTTTAAGTTGATGAATTTGAGTTCCTACCAAGAACAAGTAAGTAGTGATTTTTGATTCTAAGAATTTAATTAGAAATTCATAACATTTACATGTTAGATTATGCTTTAAATCATGCTCCTTTCTTTTCCTTTGTTAAATTTTGAGTTTAATAAGAATTTTTCCTACTTGAAGAGGTTGGTGAACCCTCTCTCAAAGGAAAGGAAAAAGCTTAAGAGAAGAGCTTTATAAGCTCCTTCAAGCTTCATTATAAGGTTAGTGGAATAATATTCTCATTACCCTTTCATGTTCTTAAGTTTTCAATTTTTAGGTTTTAGAATGAATTTTGGGAATTTTGTATGTTTTGGTTAAATTGATGAATTCTGATGTTAGATGTGTTCTTAGGTGGGACTGGAAGTCATTTTTTGACCCTTTTATAATTTCAATTTGTTTCTGAATTCTTCATGAAAGTTGTAGCTCTATTTCTTAGCTTTCCAAAACATCCTTTTATGTTCAATTCTAATACTATTAGCTGAACTTATGATTTAAATACCAAAACTGGTTCTGTTATGGTGTCTCACTTATATATCCAAATTGATTGTCCATTTTGGCCACTAAAATGGCAAGATAATGTCTTATGTTCTTCATAAAAGTTGTATTTATACTTCATAGATTTCTAAATCATCCTTTTGTGTCTAATTTTAATACTTATAGCTCAACTTATGATTTTTATACCAAAACTGGTTGTGCTGAATCGTGTTTGGATTGTTGGTCTGTGTTCTTGGGTTTCTTTCACCCTCATAGAAAATGATATGGACTATGGTCCCTTCATGACATTTTTATAATTTTATCTTAGCTTTCTAATGAGTTAAGTTTCACTCAATTTGAAGTCCTATAACTTCAGTTATACCCTGAGAACACAACAAAGGTCAGGTTTATGAAAAGGCTGGAAATTTCTTGATTTAAGTACTTTTGTACTATATTAAGTATATTTATTTTGAATATGTCCATTTGAATTTATTTTATTAAGTATAAAAAAGGGAGAATGTGGTAATTTTTGTAAGTTATAAATTAAGTGATTTTGAAATAGTAAGTGTTAATTATAGAATGTTTTTGAAAAAGAAATGGTGAATGAGAAATAAGATTATTGTGGGAGAATGCATTTATTTCAGGCTCTACTATACATGATTGTCATGTGGTATGATGAGATGTATTGCGATATGTGAGCATGCTCGGGTTATTAGCCCATTCTGTTTGGTGGAGCTATGATCATATGCTAAGGTTATCAGCCCTTATAAACAGGCAGACACACTTATTATTTGTGGTAGTGCTTGCACAGGCCACGGTGGTGCTTTCATAGGCCATGATTGTGTGATTGGTGGGTGGTGCTTTCACGGGCCACGATCGAATCTGCTTACATTCATTCGGTATTGGTACGAGCCTAACAAAAATAAAATGGAATTTTATTTCGTTATAAAGAAACCAGAAACATTTTGGTATTTGTGATATTTTCTTATTTATATTGAGTTGGTATAAATTTTAAGATGTGAACTTCTTTATGATTTTCGAACATTGGATTTTTGTTAGAACGTTTTCAGTACTTAGTATATATTCTGATTTAAGTACTTTCCAAAGATATTTGTGATTTATTACTTGGCTTTCCTTGATTATTTTAATTTATAGTCTTTTAGCACCACTGAGTTTTCCACTCAGCGCGTTGATTTTTATCACGTGCAAGTTGTGAGCTGAGGGTGCTACATGAACCAAAGAGATAGCATCAGAGTAGGAGTGTAGCTTTTGGGTAGAATATGTGTATTAATGCAAATTATGGCATGTACAGACTTATAGTAACAATATTGGGTTGTAAATATTGAGAACGTAAATAATAAGACTTGTGGATATTTAAGTATCATTATTTGATTATATGTACGGTGTATGAATGATGATATATATATTTTTGGAATGAATAGTGAATTATCATGATAAGATGACTTGATCTTATATTTTTAGAAGTGTTGCGCTACTTGTTTATTGATTTGGAGTTGAGGTTTGGAGGTTAATATTGGAAGTCTATTTGTTTTTCCTATGTGGCAAGTTGATTTTTAGGGGAAACTCTTGCGAATTTTTTGTAAGAATTTTCTTAAACTTTATTTAAAAAAATATTACTTGCCCCTATGAAAACTTAACCACTTCTAATATGTCGTTTAGATTATTAAGTAGGATAAGATGGTGCTCCGACACTGAATGTGGCATCCGCTATCTGGTTCTCTGGGATTGGGCAGCGAGTGTTACATCCCCAAAACTTTTATTTTTAAATTTTAATTACTTGCCTTCGTATGAAAATTTAGCCACTTCTAATATATGATTTAGATTACGTAGGAAGGTAAGATGGTGCTCTGGCACCGAATGTGGCATTCGTCGTCTAGTCTTTCGGGATTCGGCAATGGGTGTTACAAATGAACTCCACAAAAATGTGGGGAATTCATTTATTCCAAATAATAAGGGGTACTTGCTATAATACGATGGATACAGAGATCATTGAGTCTAGATAAATCCATCCCAAAATGGAAAAGACGACTCATCATATATATAAAAATTGATCAAAGTGATTAGTAAATCAATAAAATCACCATCATCTTGTAAAATATTTTTTTTTTTGTCATAAAGGTATCGCAACATCATTCCGTGGAAACGCAAAGAAGCTATATAAATTGGTAAAACATGTCCTTGACCTCTAATAGTTGATAGACTCTTATTCGTTTCCATCATAATCTTAGCAATTTTGACATTTCTAGACATGGCTGCATAGCAAAAGGCTATATTTCCAACCTCTTTCGCAGCGCCTGCATTTCTGTCTTCCCCTTGTGTTGCAAAGAACAAAAGAAGGTAAAAACAAAAATACAAAAATTCCTTTCATTGAATTAAGATCTGTACAAGTACCATCGCTTATATAAATAACAAAATTAAAATTTCTAATGCCAGCTAATCTAACTAAATTAGGAACAAAAGCAATCACTCCTAACAATTCTACTAACAAACTTGAGCTGAGTTGGCACCTTCTCTTTGTGCAATTAGTTAAGGCTGAAGTGGCATTGGCTGAGATTGAATTTTTGGCATTAGCTTACATATTTAAGTTTCGTGGGGGGGGGGGGGGGGGGGGGGGGGGGGGGGGGGGGGGGGGGGGGGGGGGGGGGGGGGTGGGGGGGGGGGGGGGGGGGGGGGGGGGGGGGGGGGGGGGGGGGGGGGGGGGGGGGGGGGGGGGGGGGGGGGGGGGGGGGGGGGGGGGGGGGGGGGGGGGGGGGGGGGGGGG
>CANUEX010085978.1:0-21531 GCA_948099535.1 Jatropha multifida | reverse complement strand
TCACCCGCCGGTGTTGCTCGCCGGAGACGGAGGATCGACGATGGCAGGTGAGGGAGAGGATTATCAGGGAGAGAGAAAGAGAAAGAGGGGATTTTTGAACGGTTTGGTCCAATTTCAATTTTATCAAAGTGATTTCGGTTCGATTTGAATCGATTTGATCTAACCCAATAATTTAGCCTAGTTTACATTTGATTTAAGGGTTTTCCGATTGAGTTTGACTATTTAATTTGGTTTTTCGGTTCGGTTTGCGACAAAAAATATTATTTTTCGCTAATTCTCATTAGTGAAAATTTATAATTAAATTTTAAATAAAAATTCTTTTAAAAATGAATTAATGGGTCATTTCAGCTACTCAAACAGCTAACAGCTAAACGCCACTAAAATAACTAACAGCTATTAAAATAAATAATTTTGTCAAATAAATCCTAAATTATTTTAAAAAAAAATAAGTTCTCATTTCCAAAGAAGTATGTAAAATATTTTTTAAACACTGATAAATTTATTATAACATTATAAATACACATTTATATTAATAATTATGATTATTAACATAGACTATCAGTTATTATTACTAGTTACTAGCGATCATGGTTCTGAAAATCACGGACCAGCCAATTCGACTAGTTTAATTAAAAATCGGACAGTGGTCTTGTCCGGGTTACATAATAAAACTGAAAGCTTAAAAAACTGGTATAAACCGGATGAAAACTAGCTAAAAATGGATGAACCAACTCAGTTAAACCCAATACTATTCAAATTTAGATTTTTATCTCTAATTGTGGGCCTTTTTAAAATTTGAACCTCTTAAAAGTCAGATCCAGTGATTTTTTAGTTTTGGACCTTTTTATTTTTAAATTCAAGGTCCTATGATATTGATTAAAATAATTAAATTTCTCAATTTTAAATTCAAATGTGAAAAATAATATTATATTTTATTATAATTAATTTTTTTAGTATTAAATTTAATAATATTTTGTACTTTTTATTTAAAATTATTTACTAATTTTTCTATTTTTCATAAAAGCCAAATTTGAGAATTTTTGTATTTTGATGTCAATTTTTTTTATATCCTATACTTTGAATTTTATTTAATAAATATATTTAAAAATATGATATATGAAAATCGATTGAACCTTCGATTCAGTAAACCCCTACATTTACCGGTTCAATTATTAGAATATTGCTGGCGATTATATAATCTTAATCTCTCAGAATCTACAATAGGTTGAATTGTCTGATTAATCCGACTTTGGGATAAATTTAAAATATATATATATAATTGAGTCCGAATAGTCCATATTAAATAAGAATTCAAAGTGCTGATTTATTTTCTAATTAGAGTTATTTTAAGGATCTATTTATTTTATGAAAATAATTTATTATTATATGTTAACATATAATTTTTTTATCCTCATGTATTTTCTCTCATATTTAATAATAAAATTTTAAAATGAGAGATTCGTATAATTATACATATTTTATATTCTTATAAATTACATACGTTAATATCTTTCAACTAATTTTCAATATATAATTATTAAAATAAATAATTAAGCAAGTAATTTTCTTGGAAAATCTATTCTAAAGAGACGTTATTTTTGAAAGGGTGGACACGCAAAATATGGGGCGCATGTGAGGAGCTTTTGTTAGCTTGCACCGTGAAATAACATAGTCTCACGGAAGTCCATACCAAAAGCTCTCTTCAAAGAGAATCACCAACAAAAATAAACCCAGAAATATCTTTCTTTGCATTAAGCTTTTCTCAATAAGTTTCTTGTGACAAAATTACTATTTTCTTCACTTAATTTTTTTTTTCTCCTTATCTAATTTATAATAAAACATTACTTGTGACAACTATTCACATTTGATTACTAAAAAAATAAGTTTGCTTTGACTAAACTTTATTAAGTAACAAATAAAGTTTTTGTGAAAATAAAAATCCGCATATTATTTGTAATTACAATAAATAGTGATAAAGTATTAGCAATATAATCAATTGTAAAAAAGAAAATGTGGTATTTATTGTAGCAAATTTTATTACCGTTAATTAGGTGTGGTCTGATCGGTCTTTTTATTAGTGTAGAGAGCAAAGTTCTTTCAATTATAAGAGTTTTCACCGCATTGATGAACAGAGAGGATTGCTAATATTGTGTGGTCGGCGATATTCTTTTGGCTAACAAAAAAAACCATTATATTGTCAGAGAGATAATTCTTTGGTATAATGAAATATATGAATAAGGAAATAATTTTCATTGTCTCCGAAATCCCCTCCGTGATTGATCATATCGTTAACCAAACAATAAAAGAAAAGGACAGTGAAACTGAAAGTGATTTAAAAAATAAAATAAAATGTAAAATTAAAAAATAAAAAATAATAGAAATTTGAATATTCTAGCAATATCGCGCTGAGGGCAAGTGAGTGAATGAGATGTGTATACAGAGATCAACAGTATATAAAATACTCTTCAAAAACCAAGAACTGGCTTCAGCCTCCGTTTTAGCAAATGATAAAGAGAAAGCAAGAAGAGACAGTGTAAGAGAGAGGTGCAACACTAAAAAAAAAATAATAATAAACCTTAGTAGTGACTGATATGTGATCAACATGAATTGATAGCATAAATAGAAAAAATTATTAGCCTTAGCATATGACAGTAACGAAGGTTGTTCAACAGAGGGTGTTGAGATTGGAGATTATATGAAAAAATAATAAATCTATTAGGCAAATAGAATTCGATGTTAATGCAAACACAAAAGAAATCGAAGGTAAAACCCCAATATGCAGCAAGAAAATAAAAAACCAGTCCATGAAAGAGGATCCAATCAAGAATAACCGACAGCAGAAATTTTGGGAAAATCCAAAACACAGATAAAAAGAATTAATTAATAAAATTTTGGGCAATTTTTTTCCAATCCATTGCAATTATGTTGCTCAAATAAGGCAAGTGATAGTCTTCCAACATTTCATTTAAGTAAAATCCATTGTCATTTTGTCAATAATTGGCCGCAAAAAAAAATCTGTTATGAACATTTAAATGTTATTCCTTGAATATCCAAATCAGACTTAAATTCAGGCATATTTTCGACTCCACAGCATACTAAATTCAACATAGAAATCTCTCTAGAACACTTACTCTTTACATAATACATTTTAGAAGCCTTAATTAAAATGTTTCTTTGGCTTTTCAATTTTCTTCTTGTATCCTCCATTCTTTTTTAGCAATGGACGGAGCGATATTTCTCCCATTCATTTTCCCCCCTAATCTCTTTACTTCAGCCTAGATTTTTTCAGTTTCCTTCCCAGTTTTGAGCATCCTTGATTCATAGTCTTCACAAAAGTCTCATTTGGGTTTGGACCCTTCTTGATTTTCAAAACTTCATTTGGCTTAAATTTTTCATAGATATCTAAATCAAGTTGAAGCTCTGAGACTGAAAGGTCATCACCTCACATGTCTATCTAGGAAAAAGAAGTCAAGCAAGTTCGGTCAGTCAAGCACGTCGATCTCCAAAAAAGGATAAGTCATCCATGACGCTTTACTCTTTATATTAATCTCTTCTTCTAAATGGCTTCACCAAAGCCTTTCTTTTTCTAAAAAATTGGCCATTCAAAGTTAAAATCAATTTTTTAATAAAAACGGCGATCTAAAGTTTAAAACATGATAAATTAAGATCTTCAATGAACCTTTCCAAATTAAAACCAACTATCTCTCTTTCATAATATGAAAGAACTGTGTGATCTCAATTCTCATTCTAAGAGATAAGCAGGCGGACTCGACTTTCTAAAATCAAGTTATGGACCAAATTTGCAAAAATCTTTTTTTCATTTTGTAATTTAATTTTTAATTAAGAGATGTGTGATTGCCTTAGAATTCTCGTCAAGGGGTTAGAGACAATATCCATTTATTCTCTTTATTTCAATTTTTTTTATTGATTCTTTTATGGATTTACTTTATTATTTTGTTTTATTGCTTTGTATAGATATTATATTCTTCATCTTAATTCTGTTTTCGTTTGGATTGAACATTAAGTTTGATCAATCAACTAAACGTTTAAACTAAAAATCCAATTCTCAAATCCTTCTTGGTTTTGTCCATTCATGCACTTTTCTAATTAGTCAATTAAAAATTTTTCTTAAATTAGGTGAATCTAACTCAAATGAGCATTTCAATCTCATGCCTCGAAATTGGCACTTCGGTTGGGACCTCACATCTGCAAAAACATACCTCAAAATTTAGTTATAAAACGAAAAAAGAAAAATACATTCACTTGATAACAACAAAAAAAATCATATTTTAATTTTAAAAGTTCAAAAATATTATTCATAACTTTCATAATTAAAAGAAATAAACTATCATCAAACAAATTTAGAAACTTTTTATTATTGATTTATTTATAATAATAATATCAATTTAAATTAATAAAGTATATAATTATAAATATATTTTCATAGTAATTAAATTAATAATATATTAAAACATAATATAGCCTTTTAAGTTGTTTAAATTTTTTATTTTTCAATAAAAATATTTTTGTAAAAATAATTATAGATATTATAATTTTAATCATGAAATGTCATTTTTTTAAAAAAAATGAAAAATAGTTAGAAAATATATCTTCTAATATAAAGGAAAACTGTTGAAAACTACTTTCTAGTTCTCTAAATAAAAAAGAAATTATTGATTTGAACATAAAATTCTAATTAATTAGATTGAATAATTTGATTATTAACCATAGATAGATTAAAATGGTAAAACCTAAATTCAAGAAGTCTTTTTGTCCCTTCTTTATTTTAAAAATAAGGGTGAATGATTTAATTAGTTAATTAGATTATTTTAATTTTATTCTAATTTATTTTAGATAAATTAAGCATTAATTCTAATAATTAAAATTTGTATATTTAAAGAAAATAATATTTTACTCGCTATTTATTACTACCGGTAAATTTTCACACAACAGTAGGTGGAGCTTGGGAGGCAGCAAATACATGAAAATAAGAAAGGAGTTAAAGATTTAAAATTTAATGTAGTTCAAAACTATGTAGGTTTATTAATTTATAATAAGTAAAAATAAACTTTTTTTTGAAAAATAAATTATATAAAAAAAAATAATGAAAAACTTAGCGTTACGAATCCAAACAAATCTGATTGGTCGATCCTCTATACCTAACATATGATGAGAAATGCCAAGTGAAAAACAATCTAATTGAATAACATTATGATCTAACGAGTAAAACACACCTGGTTTTCTAAATCATATCCTAATTGACATTCTGGTACCTAAAATTTTAAAAATTATTATGATATTTTTAATTAATTTTCGCTTAAATTTACTATTAAGTCCTTACGATTAAGAATATGCTCTTTTTTTAATAGATTGCACAGGACACAAACGAAAGCAGAAAACATTGTACTTCGAATGGCCAATAAATTTTTCATTGTTTTCAATTGAATGAGAAGTAGAATTGACTTTACAAATAGTCAAAATTATGTTTCTTGCAGAATCGGCCTGAGCTTTTCACTGGCTAAACTCGTCGGCCCGTTTCTTGCTTTCACATTTTCATATCAAAACAGACTTTCAACGGTGGACTAGAGGAAGTGCTAAGTGTAGCGTATATGACTCATGGATCCACTTCGTCTGATTTAGTTTATTAATTTAAATTCGTGCTGTATTCATGTTAATACACCTCTTAACCCGTTATTAGTTGAGATGTTAATAAACATATTTTGCTAAAGATGTTACAACTTAAATGTCATTAGAATTTGCTGTGAGGTAAGTAGCCCTCACATTAGGCTAAGCGGCTTAGCAAGGGCCATTGAAATTTTTTGCGATAAAGACGACAACCAAGTAACTTCAGTCACAGCAGCACCAATGGCTCTATACTCAACCTCGGTGGAGCTGAGAGCAACCGATTGCTGTTTCTGAGAGGCCCAAGAAATGAGATTTGCACAAAAAAAGATAGCAAAACCTGTCACTGACATTTGATTAGTTTTGTCACAGGCCCAATCTAAATATGTATAAACATGAAGCTGAGATGTTGGAGAGCGACGAAGAAGGAGACCATGGTGCAGTGTTGCTTTGAGATAACGCAATATTCGTTTGTTGTTCGAAAGTGGAAAATTTGAGAAACGTGATGAACAGAAGATATTGCAACCCACCCACCAAGCACAATACAAAGATGGATCAGCAGCTGGTTCATTACCCTGGAGCTGTAATTTGTCCAGGTGTAGAAAGACCATTACAAGAGGTCATATGAGCTTTTTCTAACAACTCCCCAACATACTTCCCTTGAGATAGATGGAGACCATCAGGTGTGTGATTAACCTCAATGCCTAAGAAAAAATCTGGAGGTCCAGGAGAAATAATGAGTTATTGAAGAAATTGATCATTATTTCCAGTTATGACTAAACCATCAACATAAACCAAGCAAAACATAGAAACATCATCTTTATTAATGTAATATAGCAAAAGAAGAATCTGCAGCTGAAACTGCAAAACCATAATTAATCAAAACTGAAATTAGTTTCTTGTACCATTGTCGAGGGGCCTGTCGCAAACCATATAAAGATCTTTTCAATAAACACAAAAAATCAGGTTTGTCTTTATCAATAAACACAAAAGGCTGCTCCATATAAATCGGGGTATCAATATCACCACGTAAAAAGGCATTTGAAACATCTAGTTAACGAAGGATCCACGAGTTAGAAAGCTCAATAGACAAAATTAATATGATTCTAGTTGGCTTGACAACAAGTGAAAATGTTTTATGGAAATCAACACTGGGTCGTTGTGTGTAACCTTTAGCCACAAGATGAGCTTTGCATTTATCAAGGAAGCCATTGGGCTTTTGTTTAACTCTGAATATCCACTTGCAGCCAATTATATGTTGAGCATTTTGCGAAGGGACTCAATCACAGGTGTCTGTCTTCATTAATGCATTAATCTCAAGTTCTATAGCTTGACGTCATTCTTTATGATCTACTGCCTTTGAATAGCATGTGGGAACCTCCGGAAGAGTTGTATGTGCAAAAAAATGGTTTAGGCTTTTAAGAACCAGTTTGTGCTCTAGCAATCATGGTGTGAGTCTGAACTGGTGGGCAAGACCTATCATGCGATGGAACCAAGTCTAACGTGGGAGAAGCAACAGGTGATGAGGGTTGTGGTGAATAAGGGTCGACTTGTGAGGCTGGTGTTATTGGATAATGAGCAGTGGTGGGGATTGTAGGTGGACTATAAACGGGGCTTTACGAGCGAGTTCTGTTAGGTGATGTACTTTGTATACTGGTAGGTGAAATGAGAGATGCATGGGATAGAGAAGGGGGACATAATATTCCTGCATCATTGGTAATTTTTGGTGGCGGTAGTGAGAGACTAGAAGGTGTCAGGACAATGGACTGCGGAGTCGGAACAAAATTATATGCAAATGGAAATACCTGCTTAGAAAAGGTAACATGGTGTGAGATAAAGATCTTTTTATTGGATAAATCAAGACATATATAACCTTTATGAATTTTGGAATAACCCAGCAACAGAACGAGCAAGGGTTGATATTTAAGAGTATGGTTGCAACCAAAGATAACAAAGTGATCCAAAAACACGAAGGTCATTATAGTTAGGTGTTACTTTAACTAAAACCTCATATAGGGTAGTGAAGGTAAGGTTCAAAGGAATAAGTCCAATATTGTTAGGGTACAGTAGCATGGTGCGATAAGGTTTTTCTTGCTTCCACAATTTGCCTATATTTCTTTTCAGCACACCCTTTTTGCTCAGGTGTATAAAGACAAGACACCCGCTGTGTTATTATACCTTGGTCTTGAAGGTATTTAGTGAAGGCCTAAAATTCCCCTCCCCAATTTGACTGAAAATTTTCAATTGGCAATGAAAAATAATTTTCCACTAATTTCTGAAATTGAATAAAAACCGATAAAACATCATATTTACATTTTAGGAGATATCTCCATGTATATTGAGTCATCTGCACTAGGTGTCTTTTCATTAATAACACGATGACATCATAAAATATTAATGCGATTTGATTTGGTTTTAAATGGTTTAATAAAATAAAAATCAAAACAAACTGTTTTGAAAGCGATTAATTAAATTGTAAATCAAACTACACCATTCAAAACAATAAACCATTTAAAATTAGCAATTTTGTCTAATTTAGCTATTTAAATCATTTAATGCTGACCCCTATTTTAGCGGAAAACATTTAAAGATGAATCTGTGAATTCAGAACTTTTCATTTTGTACTATCAAACAAATATTTCACTACAGTACAAAATGAAAAATTTCGAACTCATAGATTCGTATGAATATGTGTAAGATAAGCCCTATAGACCAGAGTCGTAGAAACAAAAGCCAAAGAAGAGTTAAAGACAAAATATGTTGACGATTAGAATGAAACTAAACAAAATTTGAAAAACATGTGACGCTCAATCTCTTTCAAGGTAAAAAGAAGGGAAATTCAATTGAAAGTTGAAGGAAAGTAATTTTATTCCTAGCAAAAGGGATCAAATTGCATAACATTTGCAACTCCAAATTAGGTACATAAATGTCCAATTGTCCACATGGAGAAACAATGAGACACAAGGACTTGAAGTGGCTTGAGACCCTTACATGAATCCCTACATTGACAAGGGAATAATTTATGATTCAATTCTCTTAGAAATACATTTGAAGAAACTCACATAATAACAAAATAAAACCCCCTAAAACCCACGGGAATTTAATAAAAGAATTAATAAAAAAACCCTGTAAAAACCAAAAAAATAAAAAACAATGTGTCTTTCCCAACCCACAGTATCTACACCCCCAAACTACAGCTCTCTTTCCACAAAAATTTCATCTTGGCCATATAACATCGCCCGATGCAAGTCACGCGCAAGGCGCAATTTGTCCAATGACTTACCGGCCACAACAATGGAACAATTTCCATATGTTGCCACTGAAAAACTACTTAAGGTTGCTTTATTCCTGTATCTTTAGTCACAGTCCAACCCACATACTTCCAGAACAGGGCCATCTTTCGACACAAATGGGTTTATTCGGACCCACATAAGAGTTAGGATAGAAGCCAGCAGAATTGACCATACCAGAATAATGGTGGGCATGCGGTCTTGCTTCCCCAGAAGCCCCTTGAGGAAAGGGTAGAGGTGAATAATGACCCATAAGGCGAAAAAGAGCCTACCAAATAAAGGACCCCATGAATCATATCCATTGTTGATAGCATCTGATACCCCAACAACAACTCCAACTATGTTTATGATCAATAAAGTTGTGGGAGGGATTAAGAGTGATGTCCATTTGAATATATAAAGCTCTGAAAATTCTCCATCATCGGCTGCTTTTGAAGTGACAGTGAAGTTTGTGTTGACACCAGCCAACACCTTGAGCAAACCCTGGAAGAGAGCAAAAAGATGTGATGAAACGCCTCCAATCACCCAAAACTGCTCATTTCTCCACCAGTCGTCTATTCCAACACCACCCCATTGCATCTCAAGGACACCAGTAGCAGCGATAGATATGAAGAGAGCCATGAATATGATACTGGCATAGTTACTAATCTGTAAAACACAAAAACCCTGAGTGAGCGCAAAGAACATACAACTGGAGTACAAATAAAAAGCGTAGGTTTTCGGGCTACTAGAAAAACCACAGCACAAAAGGATTATAGAAATTAATAAGCAGTTTATAAAAACTGGTTTGTTTTGTAGTACATGCTTTTGAATCTACTCAGGAATTGACCATAAAAAAAATTTGCCTCACAGATTACAATAGAAAATAGAAAAATCAACCAATACAAAATTATCCCTACAAGTCTTTATCTTATAATGCTTGAGAATAGCACAAAAACTAAATCCCTATTCTGTCATATTACTTCAGGTTTTAGAAATATATAAAGAACAAGATTAAAAAGATCCTTTTCAAAGATCAGCATGCCAGAATATTTATTTAGAAGGATGTTACCTCTGGAACAATGAATTTCCCAGTGAGAAGGCAAATAGCTGGTAGAGTGCAGTAAACAAGCAAGGGAATGGATGTCCAAGGATACACAACTGAATTTATGTAGGAAAATCGTTCCAACCATTTCAATCCACCCCCATAGCCATACCAAATAGGACAATGTCTGCTCAAGAAAATTTCCACAGACCCAAGGGCCCATCGAAGAACTTGGTGTAGACGATCTGACAGATTAATAGGAGCTGACCCCTTAAATGCAGGCCGCTTAGGTATGCAGTACACAGATCGCCAGCCATGGCAGTGCATCTTGAATCCTGTCAGGATATCCTCAGTCACAGAGCCATATATCCAGCCAACCTGGTTAAAAAAAATATCAACAACTGAGCATAAAAGGTAGAATTTGCTGATTTAAGTTTCAAACTTCTCATATTTCTTGTCTTCACTTACTTCCTTTCCCCATTCCGTTTTATCTTCATAACCACAGCTGATAACCTGGATGGCTTCTCTCAATAGTGATGCAGGACTAGCATCTTGAGGAACTCCACCATTTTCTAAGAGCGTGGAAGCCACAAACACTGGAGACTGCCCAAACTTCTTCTCCAATTTCATTTGGGATGTTTCTGCAGCTTTTTCAGCAGTTGATTCTGCACAGGAACACAAATTATTGATTGAGAGAATTTTAGAGAATTGAATAGAGATGTACATTGTATAACTAGTGAAATAGCAAGAATAAAACTGCACCTTCGATTCCTTCAATGTTTTCAAGGGCATATATCTGCTTTGATGCCTCCCTGTTCTTTGACTTCTTTTTCTTCTCCTTCTTTGGCTTTGATTTCTTGTTCTTTCTAGATCCACAGCACATGCAGCACCACTTTGGCCAACAGTTGCAGGTCTTGCCAGGGGGCTTCTTCTTTTCAGGTGCATCATAACCATAAAGTGCTACCCTTCGGAAAACACACCCAGTTCCAACATATATAGGTCCTTGCAAACCATCTAACCCTTTCATGTTAATCTGTTTTTAATTAGAAAATTAGTTTTTCTTTTTTTTCAGAATACCATTGGAAAAGAACAATTCAGACAACAGAGAGAAGAGAAAGGCATGAGTAAAAAAAACATACATCAAAGAACACCACATTCCGATTTGAGTATCTGTCATGACGATCAATACCATCAAATCTTTGAGGAAACTGGACATAGCAAACTTTCTTCCCTGATGTTGGATCCATCATGAAACACATAGCTTCTCTAAGAGCTTTGCTGTTGTTAATATAGTGATCACAGTCCACATTCAAGAGATAAGGAGCATTTGATAGAACAGCAGAGACCCGAACCTGCAGCAGTGATAATAAAGAACAAAGCATTAGTTCTTAGCATGTTATTGTTAGAAAGAGAATGGTCAAGAAACCAGGAAAGTGACTTTCACTATAAATATAAGAGTCCAAGCCTTACCAGAGAATTCATGGCCCCAGCCTTTTTATGGTGTTCAAACCCTGGTCTCTTCTCACGAGATACATATACCAAACGAGGTAACTCATTCCCTTCCAAATCACGGACACCAGTATGACCAAGGAAGACCTGTAAAATGAGATAATATCAGTATTTGGTGCATGTTAGAACATAAATAAAATTTAACAACTCTACTTGTTTGGCATGGTGTTAAGCAAATGGATTAAACTAAAAAGAACTAGGGAAGGCTGCCATCACTGGAAAAAATAGACGGTGATGCAAGCACCCATTCAAATACAAAAGTGCAAAGAATATGAATGCAAGTACTGATTCAACCAATCACACCCATGAACCACTAGCATTGTGATCCTAGGAAATTAATTGTTTAGATCTATAATAGAATATGAAGAGAGCACAGCCAATGCTCTTTGGTTGGACATTCAGTCTCACCTGAATCATGCCAGGATGATCTCGCACATTATTTCCGGGCCATGGAGTTCCATCCTGCATTGTCCAGCCATCTTCTGGTACTTTTTGTGCTGTGGCAACCAATCCATTTATTCTAACTTTGAATTCTTCATATTCTCTCTACACCAATAAGTAAAATACAATAAATAACATGGCTAGTGTCAATTGGAGTTAATCTTGAGAAAAAGAATGACAGAAACAATCATATTTCACTAAATTTAGCATCAAACCATCATATTTCACTACCAAGCCATTTTGAGGTTACATTCCCATATCACTTATATTGTAAAATACGTGAATCTGCACACAATCACTCACCTTCATGGCACGTCTTTCCCTGACAAATGATGGGTGGACTTTATTCTTTAGATAGTCAACCTTCTGAGAGAAATACCATTCAGGGGCTCGGGGCTCTATATTAAATTTCTTACAGAAAGGAACCCATTTTCTGGCAAATTCAGATGTCTCAGACAGTGCCTCAAATGTAAGCATGGCTGCACCATCATCAGAAACATAGCATGCAACCTTGTCCACCGGATAATCAACCGCAAGAATTGAGAGAACCGTGTTTGCAGTGATCAGTGGGGGTTCTTTCATTGGATCAACAGTACTGACAAATACATCTACACTAGCTAGTTCAGATGGTTTTCCTTCCTTTTCATACCTGAAAATTAAGGAATGTGATAAGGCATTAGATTCACAGATCTCACATAAAAAATAGGAAGTGGGACTAGATTGTAAGGAAGATGAGAATGACACCAAGTTTGTTTATTGAAACATGTATTACATGAAACTAAATGGATGGCTCCATGTACCTAAGAGAGAGCCGATCAAGGTATGTCTCACGTTCAATTGGATACCACTTTGGAAACTGATCGAGAATCCATGATACTGCAAACCATATTTCGCATATTACTGATGTCAGCCACAGACCATACGCATCATTGACAGGGTGGAGAATTCTATAGTGAAAAAACAAGCCAAGAATCACAAGACGAATAATGATTATCATTCGATATGGGTTTATCTTGCTTGATGATATGGGCAACTTCCTTGAAAGTGGCTGCCTACCCTCATCCATCCTGAGAAAGTGCATTAAGAAACAACTCATAAAAAAATAAACAAATGAACAGATAAAGAAGCCAATGACTAAATAAATAAAACATAACATTTTAAAATTCACACTTCAATATGAAATTCACTGTTTTTTTGGTAGTACCACATCAATTTAGATATAAACCTAGGTCTAGACTCAGATCCTGTTAGCACTCAAAGGGAACATCTTATATTCAATAGCATATCATCCAGAAGGTCAAGCCTGGTGCAACGATATGCACTACAGCTCAAAAGAAGAAATTTCAATACATTCAGTATCACCAGTTCAAGAACTTCAGTTTCACAACAACAGCCAAGATAATATATTCACTCAAGCACTAATTTTCCATAACCAAATTATTGCTTATGGTGTATAAATTCTAGTTTACAAATATACACAAGCAATCATTTCTTTTGCGGTTCTCCACAAAATAATTGATAAGAAAGCTCAGGGCAAGCAACTATCATAGACAACATTCTAGGCTAATGGAGCACTGATCCGTACTTGTACTTGCACTTATATCATTTATAACATTTTGACGCTCAGTTATGCAGAGGCAGTGGAGTTGTTGAGTTTGACTGAAGCTGCCCTCTCTGGACTTAGATCATTTATGAAGTGGTTAGAGACATGTGGACTTGACTGCCGCTGAAAATAACTAGCAGAATCAGGCCCCTTCTATAATATGGTATGCCATTAAAAGCTGCTTTTCAAGCTAGTAGTAATATCTCCAACAGCACCTTAGAAATATTTTTCATTTCTTAAAAATGTGTCATTAACTGCCATCTTCTCCATACACAAGAGGTCATTGACTCAAGGACAGAACAACATATATGGAAGCTGATTAACCAGATGGAGTACAAAAATTGCAAAAAGAAAAGTTTTGAGCTTTAACTTACATGGGCAAATCAGGATCATCAAATTCATCCCCATCAAAGTTGCCACCATCATTTCCCCCTTGATGCTTGACCACCTGAAGTTTGTCATTCTGCCTTTTCTTCCAGTCTTCCATTCTATCCTTCCACGCCACACTCCCATACCCATAAACAGCTATGTCTTTTTTAGGAACCATAGGTCTAGGTTGCACTGAATATAGAAAACAATAAGATTCGCCTGGATGATTAGAGTACCCACAAACCAGAACTTATGCAAGCAGTCAATGAACAAATGACTTACAGGGTATAGATGGATCAGAATATGGCACCGGGTGAACTCTATTTCCATGGCCCATGAATGGAGGCACAATAAGAGCATGTCGGTCAGAAGAAATCTCAGCATCCTAAACAAAAGAACAAGAAATTCAGCACAATCATCAGACCACTTGTGAACATATAGCATGTGCAGATATGAAAGGTCAACTAATATACCTCCTCGCCATAGGTCAAAAGAGGAATTTTGGAGCTAAGAGGAGAAGAATCAAGTTCTGAGGATGTGGGAATTCCAGCCGCATTAGAATAAGAAGCACGCCCAGTATTAAGGCGTGCGGAGAGCATTGCTTCTGCAACTTGTTCTGGGCCCATGCCATCAAAGTTCCCATAATCAAACTCATGCTCCAAATCATCAATATCATCTTCTTCCTCATCACCATCAACCCTAGGACTACCTGTCAATTATATCAGTAGTTAAAACACAAAATAAGATCTGTAACCTAAATCACCATAAACACAGGAAAAAGTGTTGCAATCTCACCTTTGATGCGCTTGTATCTCGTTTTGCACTGAGGGCAGGCCTGATTTCCCTCTCTTCTCTCATACTCATAGCAAGGCCTACACACAGGGAAAGCACATTCATTGCAAGCAACAAATGGCTCTCCATCAACCGTAATCTCAATCTCATCCCCACATATCTGACACACTTGTCCTCTCAATTCTTGCACAGACTTTATCTGTACACGAGAACAACAAAATGAGTACAATCAACACTTAAACATCAAACATGAGGACAAAAGAAAAAAAAAAAGAAAAGAAAAGCACCAGAGATAATAGTTAATTTGAAGCTAAATGATGGCCAAAAGAAACAGACAAATAAAAGGTTTCAATTCATTCGAATCTGATTACACTCCCAGTTATACTTATAGCTTTCCATCAGAATTCGGTGAGAAGCCAATGTACCATTTTTGTTTTCCCTGAATTTCAGCAGTAGTTAGTAACTTACTATTGACTTCTCTTCATAGCATATCATTCACAAATTGTATGAACTAAAAGCTAAAACTTAAACTCTTCTGCTATACGCTAGTAATCCTTCACATACATTCCCGAATCAATACTTATTGAAAAACCCAGTAGCCGCTCTATCATTATTAGCGGAAGGGGGAGAGAGAAGGGATTTCTGACTCACAAGACTATAAATTTTTTTCTAGTGAACAGCAGATCAATAGAATGTATCATAGATCCAGAAGAAGAGATTACATGTCTCACATGCTGCAGAAGAAGTCACATACGCAAATTCATTAAAAATCTGCCCTAAGGCCTCCTATATCTATGCAAGAATCTCACAGCATTTCAATTGTCTCGCAATTAACACCAAATTTGATCGCGATTGTGCGATAAAATTGAAGACTCCTTATAAATTATACCAAAAATTTACATCAGAATCGGAATCCAGATCTGAGTTGCTAAAACCATAACAAAGTACCATATTTACAAACCGGAAGAAGTGATAGTCTGGAAAACATTAGCATATTCAATAGAAGACTAGCAATTCAGATTCGAAAGTGAGAATTATTAATTCCACCAAATCACCCCAATCTTGACATAATTCTAGGTTAAGAAAATCCCGTATAATTCATCAGAGAAAGAGGGAAGAAATTTAGTAAAACATGTGACCCTATTTTATTAGAAAGAAAAATCAAATAAAATTAACAGGCCAAGTAAAGAAGATAATCCATGAAAGGAAAGCAAAAATTGCATAAATCTAACTTTTAAATCAGAAGGAAAATGTAGTTAAACACCAGCAAAATAAAGCAAAACCCTAACTGTTCACATTTGCAAAGGAAACCCAGATCAGAAATCAACGAGATGAGCAGATGGGTCTCATAAAATATGAAAGAACCAAAATGCAGTGATTTAAAGAACTCTTACTCTTCCGCTCTCATCAGCATTTATAAGCACGAACTCATTCCTGTTGTGAGAGCCAGCAACGAGTCGACCCCCAGTATTCATGACTGTAAGTCGCACTCAGCTCCACAAAATCAAAAAGCTCTCCTCAAATCCAGAGAACCAAAACTCAGAACTGAGTGAGCCACCACCACATCCACCAGTGACTGAGCTCCGTTAAAAGACTCGACCTTTGCATCCGAGTTTCCAAACCCAGATATAGAAAAAATCCGTAAATAGAACAGGACACAAAAGAAAATAATGAAATGAAAGAAATGTCTCTCTATGTTGTTTTCAATTGGCTTGACAAAGCCAGATTCTCACTCCTCTCTGTATCCTGGCTGGTCTCAATCTTGAGGCAATGATAGTTAATAGATGGGTTGGTTTTAAGAGAGAGAGAGTTGAAATGTGGAGGCGTAATAGGGAAGGAGACAGATAGATCAAGAAAATGCACCTGTAATGTAACCTGTTCCTCTTATCGAGTGAGAGAAAAACCAAATTAAAAACTAAAAAACTAAAAAAAATATTAAAGAATAATAATAATTAATTAGAAAAAGCTATTGGTGGTGGGGCCCAGAATGTGATGGTGGCGCTGCTCTGTGCCCCCACCGGAGTTGGTGTATCCTTCGTCTTCCTATTAATTATTTCTTTTTCACTTTCTACTTCTACAGAGAGAAAAAAAAAATTCAATAAAACCTCTTTAATTTTTTCTTTTCGATCTATTTTTCTAGTTAGAAATTCCTAACTCACGGTTTTAATGTGTGTAATGTATGTGAGTAAAAAGAGAAATAGGAGTGTTTGGAGAGAGAGAAAATGAATGAGAAACAGCAAGCGAAAACGCGTAGTAACAGTAAAGGCTAGTAGTGACAGAGAGAGAGAGAGAGAGAGAGACTGAAGACATGATCTACGCCGCGTGAGCAGATCCTACTTCCATGCGCTCTCTCTCTCTCTCTCTCTCACTACCTCTCTGTCACACACACACGCACACAACAGATAAATTACAGAGAGGGACAATTTCATTCAATTTCTCGCGATAAGATAAATTCACTGCTAACCCGAAATGCACGAGGTGTGAACTGAAATCTGAAAGTGAAACGTTCTTTTTTTTTCCTTGTGGAAAAGAAAAAAATAAAAATAATTTTTATTATTTTATTTATATTTATTCATTTAACATTTTGTACGAATTGTTTTCCACTGATTCAGTAGTTATTTGACTGACTTTTATTTATGTTGTGTGTAAATAGGAGTAATAAATAGAACCGGATTCGGGCCACATCTGGATCCGAATCCCACGTCATTCGATCTCTGTGTTGTATTTTGTCGGTGATGAAAATGAACGGTTGAGATTGGATAATCCTGCATTTGATTCTGGATAAATATAAAACAACTTAGATTTTAATTTTTTATCTTAATGATAAAATAATGAAAAATTGTTTGAAGTCCACAAAATATTAGTTAATTATGCCAATCTATTTATGATTATTTAAAAATTTTAAAATATAAATAAATAAAGTCAACGAAAATCAATTACAGATTTTAACGAGATCATAAAAATAATAACTAACCTTGAAGTTAAATTTAGATTTACGTAGATCAATGGCGTGTAATTTAATTGGTCTTTTTTACGTAGAACGTTTCGATCATAAGAAATTTTATCAATTTGGTAAATAAAAGAAATGTTATTCATATTGCCTAGTTTATTCCGTCTCGTAAAAATCCATAATTACAAAAATATTGAAATTAAAAAAAAATAGGTATATAATAATATGTATGAGAGCTATTTAGGTTAACATATATGTTGTTAAAAAATTCTTCGTAGTTGTTAAAATTTCTGGTAATTATAACAAAAGTATGTCTATTTATGTCTTATCCAGATGTAATAAAAAAAAGGTATTGAAAGTCACATGTGAACGTGTCCTTCCCTAAATTAGAAACTCTATCTTTATAGATTTATTTGTTGTAATATACTTTTTATTGGCTTAATTATGATGCCATTTATAACTTTAACAATCATTATCACATTTTAAAAAAATTATTCTAAAATATTTATCACATTTATAGTTTCAATAAATAATAAATATTTTTTTTCATATTTATCTTTTTTATATAACTAATAATTATTGCTTCAATTTAATAATTTTTTTAGAGAATTAATATTAAAGTAAGGATAATATAGTTAATTTATTTAATAATTTAGATAAATTTAATATTTTAAAAAAATATAAAATTTTAAATGTGATAAGTGTTATAAAACAGAGATGGTATAAATATTGAAATTATATTTATTTTACGTTAAATCAAATTTAGGAAGTATATTTAGACTTTTCATTCATATCATGAAATAAAATTTTGTGGATGAGTCTCATGTTCTTGTACAGATTATGTATTTTTATTTAATCAATTAAAAATAATAATTTTTTTTTATAAATTTAATGATAATCACATGAATAAAAAAAATACTATTCTTTTTTTTATGGTTATAGTCAAGACAACTCAGCAAACAAATTGTTAGATGTTGTTTAATCCTGTGGAGAGGACAACAATGAAATTGATGGTTTATGTGACCTTTGTGAGTCATTTTTCACATTAATGAGAGTTTCTTTCTTTAATCTTTTTTGTCTTAGACCTTTTTGTATCTTATCATGGGTTAGTTGGCAAACAATAAATTTACTTAACCACAAATGTAAAAGAAATATGTAAACTTTATTGAAAATTCTTAATTTGACTAATCCAAATTCACGCCGGACATATTTATAAAGTGGACAAAGTGCTCCCTTTTGAATATTTATGTTTGAATTTAAAATTTCTAGTTAAAATAAAATTCTGTCGTCCAATCTCATATTTCAGGAATAAATAATTTTTAAATTTTACTTTATAGAATTATGATTTTTAATAAAGTTTTATTTAATCCCTTTGATATTGAAGAGTGTAATTATGTCATCTGAGTAATATTCTCATTTGCATTTATCATTATTAGATTTATTTATTAGGCAAATAATTTTCACCCTTTTATATATACAATTAAAAAAAAAAACAGAATTAAATTGGCTGGCTTGCCTGCCACCACACCATGTGCTTTTCCACTTTCCTTCTACTCACTCTACATTATTAAAATCTGTTATATAGTTTTGTCCTTTTAATGCCACATGTGCATGAAAGTGTCGGTGGAGTCAATTTATAAATAATAAATAGTTTTAATTTTTAATTTTTGTTAGGGAAGACTTGCCTTTCACACAATATTAATATGGGTTTTGATTCTAATTTCCAATGATGGGTTTACCAAGTAAACCACATTTCATTGACACTTTTTGAAGCTTTATAATTTAACTTAACTCTGTATATACTAACCATAAAATAAATAAATATTTGCATGTAATGATTGGTCATCTACTCATCATTTGTAAATCTCTATAAGCTAACCCATAAATCATTTGTTAACCCTTCACACGTGTTTATATGCTATAGGCTTTTTGGACCTTCCTTTCTCTAAGAAAACCTTCTTCTTACATTTCATATTAGCAATTACTAACATTTTGCAACTTCAATTGGAGAGGAAAGATAAAGAAATAAAACAATAGTATGTTCCATATTAAAATCCTTTCATGGGACTACCCCAACCTTTTGTTTGCCTTATTTTCACTTGGAGCAAGTCTTTTGCCTTCTAGTTCTATCCTCAGCATCATTTCTTCTAAACATGCCAAGTGGTAATTGGAGAAGATCAGCAAATAACAGTTGGTTAAATGGTATAATTGTCCAAGCAACGACACAATCATAGGTTTACCCTATGACTAGTCAAATAAAAACACGCCAAGTGTTAAAAGTCATGTGATGGTGGGTCCTTTAGCTGGGGTTGAAAGTGGGACCCCATGCCAAAAAACCAAATGCGAGGTTATATAATCATTTTAGTATTTCTTTTCTTTGTTATTATAATTGTTGTTGATAGAAAATGGGGCCCAACGAGGTTATGAAGACTTTTTAGAGAAAGAAATATGACAGCTGGCGATTGCGATTGCTTTGGTGGAAAGTGAACTGTGAACCACAGAATCTCTCCCAAGAAAACACAATTCGGGCAGCAAGTGTCGGTGTGTTAGATTTGCCCGAGAATTTTTCTATTGGTCCACAAGCGAGTACGCGAAGAGCTGTTCTCCACTCCATTGAAAGTACAAATAATATCGGACAACCGATACTCTCCGGGTCGCACTCATACCGTTTCTTTTTTATTATTATTATTCTTTCCTTACCAAAATGATTTTTGTTAATTTACTGATTAATAAAAAAATAGCACAAAAATTATATAAATTATTTAAAAAATATTAATAGTAGCACGAATAATTTTTTTAATATTTACTTTTAATTAAGATAAAAAATTGATATATTTAAAATTAGTAACATAAAGTGCAGCTGCTATGTTGTGTAGAATGGTCTAAGAAAAAACTTCCTATTACTCTCACAATGTTTACTTGGTTGATGACTTCAAACTTCGTCTCTTTATCTATCTATACTATATATAAGTATAAAATTAAAAAGAATAATAGAAATTTCAATATTTATTTGAATTGATTTGGTACGAGCAGAATTTAATTTTAGCTGAGCGGGCCTAAGATACGTGAGGTTAAGACAAAAAAAGTACATTTCATTATTTGATTTGATATAATTTTTAAAAATTATTTTTTAAAACAAATAAATATATATAATAAAAAGAAAAAAGCATGCTTTTTTTATAGTGGTAGAAGAAATTGTAGATTTATTTGGAGAAGATATAACATTTCTTTTATGTAATTTTTTTATTACCTAATTAACTTATTTATTTATTTATTTTAAATTTGCAATTTAGAACAATAGAAAAATAAAATATTTGAACAACCTCATTAACCGACCAATATTGAATTTTAGTATGATTTGCTTTGTAACTTTTATTTATTGACTTGATTTTATTTTTTCCCATTAAAATCAAATTTAATTAAATTATAGCATTTTTAGAGTTATTTTTGAAATTTAAATTAGTAATTTTTTTAATATAATTTATTTATTGTTATATGTTGAGTTTTTAAGAGAGTTTTATTCTTAATAAAAATTTATTATTTTTTATTATTAAATTAATTTATAACCACTATCAATTTAATTTAGTAAGAGATTTATATTTCTCTTGGAATGGATAAATGACCTCTTGATTAAGTATTTTTAATTTTTTTAATATCCAAAATATGTTAGATTTGAAAAAAAAATAGTATTTATGAAATTGAAAAAAACTAGAGCTATACATTTCTGTTTTGAGTTTCAAAAGTTTGTGTTGTATGTTCATATATTCTTTTCTTTAATGTACTAGATAGCTAATATATAATACCCTGAAATTTTTATTTCAAAACATTCCCATTTAAATTTAAATTGTAAATTATTAGCCAATAATATTACGCCACGTAATATTATGGGGATCGAAAATCATTTTGGTTCGCCCGAAAATTTATTGAATAA